>VMDR010007804.1:2500-5000 GCA_007922815.1 Macrotus californicus
CCCCCCCCTCCTTAAAACCCAGCCTAGCTAATGAACACCTTACCTGCTTGGTTAAGCTGATTACAGATATACATTCATCTAAAGGAAGCATCCTAGCTTTGCGAAAGACACTCAGGTGGTACCTTTTGCTCTCAGTTGCAAACTGACGCTTGTCCTTAATCCCTCCAGAGCTCCCATTTTACAGCTCCCGACAGAGCAATGCCACTCAACCACATACAAAATGACAAAAAGCACCCCCTCCTTTGAGGAAAAAAGGTACCCATGGACACCAGAACCAGAGCAAATTATACAAGAACCTTACCTAGCAGCAAATGCACTGTCGTTCATAGGACTTTCTAGTTTGGGGAATCTCAGAATTCTAATTACTGGTAGTTTCGCTGTTTCAGTGGTCTTAGCGCGTCCGAGAGTTGTTCAGTTTAACTCTTTCAAGATACATGTAAAGCATGCCCATGCTTTTGCTTTTCTGCCAAATTTGTTGCCTCGGGTTTTTCTTTCAGAGGAGGTAAGATATGTGGGGAATCCTCTACACATACTACCATTTCCCTCCTCCTCCCCTTCCTTCTTTTCTTGAAATTAAGTGCTCAAGTTCCAACCTTTACACAGGCCGTTGAGCTTGGGAGTCCCTAGTTGAGGGATGGCCCGCCTGTCTCAGCGCACACCTAGACGTGCTTGCGCTGGGTGGACCCGCAAAGTGTCAAATGTTCTTATGATGCTCTCAGAAGACTTCATGTACCAACTCCTTTCATTTTCCCAAAGAGACAGCATGCCAGGAGCTAAAAAATACTGAGTTTTCCTTCTTTCCCCTCCTTAGCTCCTCTTCTCCCTTTTCCTAACCCAGTAGGTAAACATTTAGCAGCTTAGTCAACGTGGAAAACATATATATTTTGTTTTCAGGACTCTGTTTTCACAGAGCATGTTCCACGATATCTTATCTTCAGTGGGGCCCTGGCTCTTTATATCAATATTAACCCAGCGCTCAGTGTTTTTTACTATGGCTTTTCCTAGACCGCAGGGAATGTTAATGATTATTAATCAATGTTCTCTCATTTTTGTCTTCTCTCAAAAACATCCTCATATACGTTTGTTTGATAACTCATAAGGGCATCATACCAAAGAATAAGTTTAATCATTGTAAATTCCAGAAAATTGATTTCAAAGTTTGATAAAAGTTGAATATTTTGGTGTTTACGAGATATCTTACTTCTCTAAATGTCACATCCTAAGTTCTTCAGGCCCCTGTTTTGTTTTACACACAAGTATTCCTCTGGCTGCTAAACATCTGGTCGGTAATGGCCTTAACCTTACAGATAAGTGGGTTCTGACAGTGTCGGCTTCCCCTGCCTCTGCGCACTGGTAACAGAGGAATTGTGACGGTTCATTAAGCAGCTTATGAAAAAGTGGAGAAAATTTACCTAAGTGAATCTTCTTTGTTAGCACACAAAATATATTATGATATTTCTTATGTCTAACATACCCATATTATTTCTTTGATCACTGGATTTTGTTTATGGCCCTCAAATATGCCCTTTATTTTGTTTTATTATTCCTTCTATGCCTTCAAGTTACGCCCACCTTGTTTATTGTTCATGATAGTAGTATCCCTTGGACTAGAAAAGAACACATTTTCTCACAAGTCTCTAGATTCTTCTCCCCATCGATGTAAAAGTAACGATAAACTAACGAGCCATAAAAATGCACCAGAACACATGGACATGCTAAGGCCATTTTATCCCTTGAAGCACGGTGACCTTTAACTAGTAGCTGAGTAAGGGATTCCATGTTTATGCGCCCTTCTGACAGGCCCATTTGGCCTCCCTAATGGGCCAATTCTAAAAAGGAAGTGAAAGGAGAAGTGAAAGGAACAACCTTGTCCTACAGAACATAGGACAGAACGTAAACAAGCCAGGAAAGCTCAGCAATGTGAAAATTCCTATCTCTTATGCATTTTATTTTTCTGTAGGCTCTGGAGCCAGACAGCTTAAATTTGAATTTTAGTTCCTTTACTTACTCCCTGGTGGCTTTTGGCAAGATATTTAACCCGCCTCAATATCTTCCTCTCTCGAGTGGGGATGAGGACAGTGTCTATTGTGAAGATTTAGATCAGTTCAATCATGTAAAGCACCTGGAGCTTGGCATACAGTAAGTGCTTAGTAGATGCTAGATTTTATTGTTGTTATTGTTATTGTTTGCTCAGGCCAGGGGCAGTTTTAAATGTGCAACAGTAGGTTCTGCATACTTTTGTCATCTTATAATTTTGTGACTGGATCCTACAACTTACAGTGCTCACACTGAGCCGGTAAGAGTTTATTCTTTATACCTTGTTTGGCAAAGAAAAATGGGGGGCATGGAAAGGTCATAACATTGAAGCATGAAATGCAAAGTTTAGGGGTTTGGAGATCCCTGCCATAGAAAGGGCCATCCCAGACACCAAACTGGGTGCAGTGCTGCCGCCGTATGAGGTAGGCAGCGCGGCCACCCTTTGCAGATGCAGCAGCTAAAG
>VMDR010007804.1:10000-38945 GCA_007922815.1 Macrotus californicus
CACACTTTGAACAGAAGGACGAGCCTGACCGTACCGGTGGAGATGCTGTCAGGTCCCATCAGACGTGAATGACGAGGAGCACTGAGCAAACTCACAGTTGCCCATGCCAGATTTTTCTGTTCTATCATCCAGAGGCCATTCCTCATCATTAGAACCCCTAACTGCTCACAACACACGCAATCCTGGGGGGGATCGGGGATGAATTATTTTACCTAAACTTCTGTCTTTGAAAACAGCTGCCCTTTGATGCATATTTTTGTCAAAACCATGCTCCGTGAGTGTCTATTGTTTTTTGATTGGTACTGCAGTTCAAACTCTTCTGCGAGCAGGACGTTCTTATTTGAGAGCTTCATCATCCTGACACCCACACGACTATCCTCACTTGTAGTTTCGACTAAAAGCCTCAACCCTGTGCAGAATGTAGGGGTTTTGTTTGAATACAGGCTTTTGAAAGTTAGGAGGGCACCAGGAAATTATTCCTCATGTATGTGACTTTACTCACACGGGTGTGCCTGCCCACCCACACACACACAAACACCCTTCATACACACCACTCACATCACTACACACACCTTCTATGCTAAATCTGCCTCCAATTAACCAAAAGTACAATTTCGCCCTGACAGGGAAGATTTCATTTGGTCCACATATGACTAGGGAGCCGATTTCATTTCCTGTAAAAACCCCCTCAAACACTGCAAAGTTACCTGACTCAGCTGCTTGTAGAAATCAAATTCAGTCAGAGATAACAGCTAATCATTTGTCACAGTAAGAAGCAATTCCCTGAAATCGGAAGGGAAAACCTGCCGTTTCAATCCGCAGGTCTGTCAGATTGCTAGAAATTACATTCTGCTCTGACTAACCTCTGCACTTGGATTGCTAACAACAAGAAGTCTGCTCTATCAAAAGAGAATATCATACAACCAGGAACGGCTTTTGATTTGTTCTGTTCCAATAACCTGAGAAAAGTTTATGGACATGCCTTGCTGCCTGGACCTCAATTTCCACCAACCTGCACACTGTTTTGAATTTATAGCACCGCAGCTCCATAGTAATATAGGTAAAATTTACAGGCTGACTATCTGCTACTTCATTGAAAGAAAATTAAGAGTTGATTTTACAACCGCACAACTGATATTTGCTTTCTGATACTTTGAGGAAGTATACTGTTTGGAGGCTTCAATTAAAATGCCAAAAGAGAAAAAAGCAAATTGATTAACTCTCAAAACACAATTTATATTTTTTAGAAATGCTTCCCGGGAGGGAATTAACTTTATGCTCTTCTATGTAAACACTATTTGTGCTGCATATTATAAGTTTAATAAAAAATGATATATCACCTCTCTGCTAGATTTATAATTTGCATAGCCATAGTGAATATGAGAATTTGGTCAAAATGTTTCTCTGTGCAATAGCGTCTACAGGATCCTTGGAAAGAGGTAAGTTTAGTATCTTAACTAAACCTTAGGGAGGAGCTATCACTGAAATATATTTCAGGGTAGCTTAGTGACCCCCAAGAAGTTACTGCTTTGAGTTAGAACCACAGGGTCTTTAAAAACAAAACAGGTGGCATATTTTGCAAACACTACTCAGCCAAATACTTTCCTTTAAACTGTGATCAGATTTATGATGAATACATATATGGCGACTCTTTCATAGTAACTCAAAGAGGGAGAAGTCAGGGATTTGGTGTTTAAGAAGCCTGTTTCTTAAGACTGAGTCTACCCCAAGTGCGTTCCACGGTGTCTGTGTGTTTCTTTTTAAGCATTTTATTTTCCACTGTGGAATCAGCTGAGGAGAGAGTGTGAGGAGTGACTCTGAGTTTCCTTTGCTTTTGTCAAACTGTGTCACAACTGTAAAGTTATTTTAACAGAGTTTATTTGCCTAGGCATTTCCTTTCTCTTGTAGTAGTGTAAGAGCAAGGGAAACAACCATTTAAAATCAAAGCACAGTTGAGTGAATCTGAGTGACTCTTCCAGCTCCTAGCATAAGCAGACGGTTCAATGATAAGTTTGTGGGATTTTAAAAAGCTTTTAAGAAGTATTCATCTCTTTTTGGCATCTTTCATTTCAATTTTCCTCTAGCAACTGCAGTGGGAATTAGACAAGTTTGAAAGTTCTTATTTTTTTCTTGGGCCAGTTCTGATTACTTCTCTCATGGTTAATGCTGACTCAAACGGGAGAACTTCTGTGAATTCTTCAATATATTGTGCTTTTGGTGTAAAAATTGATCGCTACACAAAATAAAACAATTGATGTCATTAATATGTTTGGTGGGATTCTACAACAGCTTTCCTTGAAATAACTGATAAATCCTCCGCCTTGGTCATCAAACACCCCCTCGGTCTTAGGTCCTGCTCTGGTACAGTCACATAGCGTGGCCAGGGCGGCAGCTCCAGCACTGTCTGAGAATGTAAACAAGCCAATTTCATAATCAGATGGCACCGAGACTTACGCCTGCTATGCCAGACTCTCTTTCCTGACTGCTCTCTCATCGTGGGCCAGCCTAGGGATCTGAGAACCTGCTGCAGTTAGAAAGAAGTCACCTGACCACTAAACGTCCCTCTTGTCTATTCTCAATTACCCAAGCTCTCAGTCACCACCAGCCAGGGTTTCCCACCATTGTCCTGACCGGAGAGGTGTCCCCAGAGGGTCACATTTACCTCTCCCAGGAGAATTGCACAAGGAAGAAAATGCACTATCAGTCTCTGTAGGCTTTATATAATATATCTATTTCCAGAGTCTCTCGTGTGTCTTAAAAACTCTTTTCTTCTCCTAACTTTAGGAGGACAGGTTGTAATAATGCAATAGGCAATAATACCTGGTATGTATGCAGGAACTTGTCTATTAGATTAAGCGATAATCGATACAGAGCCCATACACAGACATTTTTCCTCATAACAATCCTCATAACAGTCTTTTGAAGAAAAAGGCAGCAATTATGACGATGATGACTGTAGAGGAGTAAGCTCAGACTCAGAACTTTGAACTGACTGTCCCCCAAATCCCCCGACGCCAGAATCTGGATCTATTTCCAATGTCTGGATCCCACCTCACTCCAGATTCTGCCTGTGCTGTTTTCACCACCTCTGAGGAACAGATCCAAGTCAGCACACAAATGCCAGAGTAGGGTTCCCAGCTATTTAGCAGAGTATGGTAGTGTGAGTAGAACATCCTTACTCATCTGATTTGGTGGATACAACAGAGCCTGGGAAGGAGAGGGAAAATAAGAGGAGGGGAAAACTGAGGCAAGGTCAAGGGCAGCTGAATTGAATAAAATTTGCAGGAAAAGCAAGTTAGATCTGAGGAAGAGCACCCTGTCTGAATATGATAAGCGGGTTAATGGGATAAGTTCCACCCATCAGTATGGGATGGAATAGGTTTTTTATTTTGTTTGGAAGGTTTCTGACTTTTTAATAACTCATCAAAGTTATATGCCCATCTCCTCTCTCCTATTCACTCTCACCTCTCAATTTATTGGAACATAAAATTCAAATGGATTCTACAAATGAACAGACAGCTGTGTATTAAGAACTCATATAAGTACTTTTCTGGTTGCCATTTTTTTCTGTCCCAATTAATGCTTCTTTGAGGATTTGAAGCTGGATATTCAATTAAAAGTACTATTCTTCTCTTGGTCATGAGGATGTTGTTCACGCTAGGACTAATTTAGAGAGCTGAAATGTAATGTCACAGATTCTATCATATCCGTGGGAAACTGAGTCCCTTACTCTGTAGGAACTTGAAATTGGCCTCCTACTATCCATATTCCTGGGCTGTTTTCATTGCTTCTTTAATGGTATACACACCACCAACACCACACACTACTTTATCCTTGCCATGCGTTTTTACTTACTAGAGTTAGAGTAAAAGAGAAAAAAATCAAATTGAGGATTTCGACTGAGTTTTTATAACAGTTAAGAGTTACCTTACTATGCATTTTCATAATTGAAACAGGAAATCTGAATAAATAAACACTGAATTGGAAATGACCAGAAGCATTTGCTACCATCGGGGTGGGACTCGTAGCAAGCTACCTGACTGCAGTGAGAGTGCATCCAGTTCTTGCCAGCTGAGTGGGGGTGAGTGGTATCGATTCACATCTCACTGTTCACCTTGGCCATGAAACAGACACACTGGATATTATGAGGCTGGGACTTGTGAAAAAAATCATCATTTTGTAATTTTGTTCACATTTCCACTGACAGAAGACACAGCAAATACTTACATTTTTTTCTAAGAGAAAGAGAAAAATCCTGCCCATTCTTCTGAAATTTAAGTAGGCAGCCCTTGAAAGATCACTGGGAAAAGTCTGTATTTTCTCAGGTTTAACTAAATAATTTATGCATACTTTCACTTTGGCATGATGAAGCAATTTTAGCCTTTAAAACCCACAACTACTCAGGAGGGAAAAGGTCTGGTTCCTGCAACTTAAATAATTTAAACATCCAGGTGGAAATGCTTTCAGCAGTTTCCCTTTTTGAGACAAAGGGAGAAGATTTCAGAATTTTGAGATACCAAGAATAAAGAATTGATAAAAGACATAACCTCGGATGTGTTTAATTTGGAATAGAGATTCTGCCATAGTTTTTGAGTGATGTGAACCAGAGTGAGGGGTGGGGTGAAATGTCTGCTTGCCTGCTGTTTATAGTAAACGAACACACAGAGAATAATATGCGCCACACATATATGTACATTATACACATACACACTTAGAAATATCTGTGAAGTCTAACATAATCCTATAACCCCTGTGAGCCCAAGCCTTAAGCATTAGGTAACTACAAGGATCTTAGAAAGCCTTGTTAACATATATTGTGCTTTAATTCCTGGCTTCCTGGGTTGTAGAAATGTGTATCTTTTGAGATACTAAGTAGATTGGGATGAAGGGGAATGGAACAAAATGTTGTTTCTCTAGGACATAGAACTGCAGAGAAAGCATACCTGGAACTACTAAAATACTAGAGGAGATTTTAAAATATGTGTCTGGTATCACCAGCATCCTGATGTCCTGGCCTCTCAGTTTTACATCAGATTTCAGAACTTCCATGGGGAAGTTTGCCTTCCCAAGTTCAGGTCTGTAAACGACATCCTTGTAAAAGGGCGTGGGACTTGGGACACAGCCCCCATAGATGTAGAGCGCCGTTTATAATCAGAAAGTTTCCAAGGCTAAAAAACTTCCTGCTGTCTTATACCAAAAAAATGTGCACGGCATTTAGTTTTGTGATTTCTTGTAGGAAACAAAAACACCCAGCAACTCATCCATAAAGCACTGTTTTGGTTTTGAGCTTTTGTTTTTGTTTTAAAATCTTTGTCACATCCAGATTTGATGGCTCATATAAAAATGAAAGTCAGCTAAGGTACAAATTAAGCTAACAGAGCTGAAGAGTGGGTTTCCTTCAGAGCTGAGTGTTACAAAGAGGAAGGGTAAGATGACATCTTGCTCTGTATGTTCTCCTTGAAATCAGCAGAGGCCTCATTCCTTCCTAAAGGGCAAGAGGTCTTCAATATTCATGAATCTTAACTCTCCCAAACTTTTGGCCGTGTGCATGATGGGCATGTAACACACTGGGTTCCCTAAAGAGAGATCCTGAAGAAAATAAGAAGAAAGGTTACCCTCTGAGCCAACAGGAAATGTTAAACTTGGCCAGAGCTGCAAAAGAGAGGGTTGCAGAAACCAAACATCAGGTCCAGAACAAGGTCGCTATGTTATGCTGATTTCATTCTGCACGCGAAGCTGGATTTGTTTTTGTTGTGGTGCTGCTGGTGAGGGCCACCTAAGTGACGCAGGTTAGAGATATGGAATGGGGAAGAGTAATATTAAGCCTTGCGCTGTTCAGGGATTTCAGGCATATTATTCTCAATACATTTAAAGAACTGGGACATCAACAGCTAAGTTATGGAGTGTGAATGGTGGCCCAGAGTTTGAAGAGGGGTGGATTTTTTTTAATCATTTTCTTTTCTTCCTTTTTTTCTTTTCCTTCCCCCCCCCCCCCCCTTTCTTTCTGGTCATCCATTGACTTTAATTAAGCCCAGCCAGCCTCTTAAGCATGGGAAACTTGGAGAACTTTTTTGTTTAAAGTGACCTTGTTCCCAGGGCTTTCCCTACAACTTCTCTCAGCTCTTTTGCAAGGATGAATATTCACATTCCTGCCCTGAATCTTAGAACAGGGTACCTGGCATAAACAGAAAACTTTAATCTCATCTGGAGTATAATACTAAGAGCGCTGGCTTTTTTTTTTTTTTTAAAGGAAAAAGAAACCTTTCTCTATAATTCTGCTAGTTATACTTCTTAGCTGCATTATTTTAAGTCAATTAATTCAAATTTTAAAATAATGAAATTACTAGCAGAGACTCTAAACTTCTTTTAGTATATTAAATTGGGCAGATTGCTTCTCTCCTTCTAATTATGAATGTTGCAGTTACAAAAGAAACTGTCATTTTGATAGAGCAAAAGACAATCTGTCTGCCAAAAATGTCCAACCATAATTCTAAAAAAAAGTCATCGGCATCAAGAACATGCTACTTTGTTTGATGTACTGTCTTATTGGAAACCTAATTTGCTTTCCACCTCTGAGACAACGCATAACATAAGTTTGTGTGACTAATTTTTCTTGGAAATATGAGTAATTAGAATTAGGGGCCATTTTCATAGCAGGAGTGGACAGGTTTTTTAAATTTTCAAACTAAGCGCTGGAGTTATTTTCTTTGCTTTTTTTATAGCACTCCTAAAACCAAGTAAAGGGAGGGGATGCTGAGCTTTGTACTGGATAATGTGAGTCCCCATGTAAATTGTGAGCGATTGCAGAGTACGGAAAGGTTTATTACCCAAGGTGAGCCCTCCCAGAGTTCCTGGAGTATAAAAGCATTAGGCGTATGTTCTAACAAAGTCATAAAAATCAATAAACAGGAACCCCCCACCTGTGCAATGGCCCAGTGTTAAGTTTTATACATGTAGTAACAGTGCATATCAATTTTCACCGCCCTTCCTACGCCAGCTATTACAGGGCCTACCACCACCGGAGGGACAGCCAGAGCCGCGCCATTCATCCGTCCCACGGAGTTGTCCACATGCCAGGCCCATTGCATCACTGTCACTTTTATTCTATCTGCAACTGGACGAGGCTGCAGCCCTAGCTTCTGTACACCCACTCAGCACCGCCACAATCGCAAACTGGGCCTCTGTTTAAAGAGTGCACAAGTCCTCCTGAAAGAGAAACAGAACCCTTGCATATTAATGCCCCGGACCCCGAAGGCTCACACAATAGAAAGGGGAGAGACACGTCCCTGCCACCAATATGTGACCTTGTCCGACTGCTGCCGTCTCTGTCTTCCCCACCAAGGCTTAAAAAATAATCAGGCATTCTCAACAAGCATCCAAATGACCAGGTTTCTACAGCAACTAGTTATAATCTGCATGTTCCTTAATAGCCCAAGTATTCAGAAAGCATAGGTCACCGTTTTATTGCATGCGTGGTAACATATGCTAAAAATTAGGCCTTAAATATGCAGCATTTTCACCAGGTTACAGAAATAACCGCTAACATCACACTTATTTCATAATTAAAGGAAATCCTCCCACCCCACCTCCCCATTTTTACCAATAAGGCAGAAAATATCACTGAATGTGTAACCTTTGTACCACATCCACTCCTCGCCATCCACTCACTACTCTGTATGGGGTTGGGTGGGGGAGGGAGGAGGCTTATTAAAATCCCAGCCACTTGTTGGTAAAAAGGTCCAATAACTTTGGGGAAAATACTTCACTTGGGGCATTCTGAAAAAGAAAAGGAAAGAAAAAAAAGCCTCGTTTTAATTATAATCCAAAGATAACTGATCTGGAGTAATGAGGAACATTTGAGAGCCTTCATTCAGACACAAGACTTGGGTGAATTTTTTCTTTCTTGTAAATGGTTTTTTTGGCCACAGTTTTAATAGGTCTGAAAAACAAAAGATGGCCCTGGGGATGACTCCCCTTCTCCCTTCTCCAGCAAAAAAACAAAACAAACAAACAAACAAAAAAAAAAAACCAGGAGTTTTTATCTGTCTAAGGTTGCCTTTGATAGCGCTCACAGCACGGAAGTGCCACTCACTGGTACTTAAAGCTGTGTCATTTAGGAGCATAAAAATAGAATAAAGTTGTGCAGCAAATGAGAAATTATGATATAACTCAAGTGCTGTGGCATGAAAAGGCAAAATGAGCCATCTAAACATTTTCCAGAACCAAAAAAAATAAAATAAAATAAAGGAAATGGAAAACGCAACTCTTGTGTGATTTCCATGAAGGTGCGCTTAACTCTTACCAACTCTAACGCCATCCACAAGCGCAGTTGCTATGGATATTATGAGAAAATTAGACATTGCTAGCAATGCAAAGAAAGTGAAGCGCTGCAGTTGTGAACAGCTGGCATACAATAGATAATTTAAGGGAAAGTGACCCTCATGTATAATTTTTAACTGAAGAACTGTCAGGCCCCATTAGTTCCAATAGGGCCTGCCAGGACCAAGATCGGTTTATAGGAGCATTGTATTAGAATAGTTTCTGAAAGAGCAGCATGAAAACATAATATGGGGATTCGGTAAATTTAGTGTTTTTTAAAATTGTACACGTTATTTGTTGTACTGACATCAATGCTCTCCGCCTGCATGTTCAGAATAAAAAGCCCAATAGGGTAGCAACTGCTGCGGCCAACCATTTGTGAAAAACCCTCCTAAGCAGTTGTGCTAGGTTCAGAAGTAACCCCCAAAAGTTAAAAGGGAAAACCAAGTGGTGGCTATTGGACTGAGTATTCACTGTTGTACTGGAAGCTTATGACTCAAAGGCCTTGAAGGAAATAGAAGGAGCAGAAGAACTACATACAGGAATTCAAGCAAAATTCTCGTTAGGAAGTATGGGAATTTCCACACAGCGTGTGAAGGAGGTGACACCATCTTGTCGGGGAATATGACATATATATTTCAAAAGTGATAGCCAAGGCAAATCATAGAGAAAAAAAAGAGGTCACCTCTTCCCCTTCAAGTCGGCCATTCAATGAAGCAAGCGTGTACCAAAGCTTCCCTGGCACCAGAGTCACCTGACTCAAACCCATGGCAGAAAGACAATGGCATGCACGTGGCACGGACACGTGGCAGAGAGAGGAAAGAGTACATACTCAGGAAAGACCACGTGGAGAAAGGGGTCATAGAGCTGATGTATGCACAAAACAGTCAGCTGGTGCCCTGGTGCTCCGTTAATGGTGCCTATGTCCAGCATCTCATGAAAGGCATCACTTAACTTTGCTGTGTGATGTTGTGCAGCTTAAAATCACGTTTGCCTTACTTCTGTAGCCTTAGGAAGAACTGCTTGATATTGCCTTGTTGGTATACTTTGACGTAAATGTTTTGAGGAAATTTCAGGCACTCGTATCCCAAATTAATGGGATTCTTGGCATCCTCTTTCCCTTTTAATGTTTCACTGATGTGGAATTAATCTCTCTATTTAGGTGGTTTGTCTTTGCTACAAATATTAAATAATCAAGTCAACATCTTTATATGTTTAAATCTACCATTTTGCTATTTAGAAGGGCAACAACCATTCACTTCCATAATTATAGCCACTTAAATCAAAGTCTACTAATTAGACGACAGAGCTGGGCTTTACAGGTATTACAGAATATTCTTTACTAGACATTATAGTACAAGCAATCATTAGCTCAGCGATAAAAGAGTTTAAATACTAATGTATTTTTTAAATTTGCTTTATAACCTAAACAAGCAATCAATGTACATTAATAAGCATGATGTTTTCTTTGGCATCTGTCCACGCGTTGGTCCACCTGGACAGCTGCAGCAAACACGTCAGCAAAACTCAGCAACAACAACACACAAGGAGGGTCCAGCAGTGACATCCTCTCAGACACGGACAATGTGTTACATTATTCTGATATTGAGAGATTAAAACCTCTGTAGCTTGCCATAATCCCCTTACAGATGCTCCAAACCAGGAGTCTGATAGATATTTTCACCTCAAACGCCACTGCCCAGTGGCCATAAAACAAGCCTTAATGAGGTGGTAAACGTGTTTACCTTTGATTAGGTGAGCTGCCCGATAAGATAACACAGAGGAACCCTTTCAGAGAGTAAATATGTACAGAAATCGCGGTCACGTCCATTCTGGAGGGGTTCCAAACGGAAGCACTTCTGCAGCGGTAACACCTCGCTCCCCGAACATACCTTTGCACTGTGGCTTTGCCAATGGAAAGAGTGACACGTGTGGGAGATTTCTGTATCACCTGTGGAATCCATCGAGTCTTAGAAAATTCATTCTTGGATTCTATCACTCGGTTACCATCCAACGTGACCACAGCGCTTCCTATGTTATACAAATTGCAACGGCTCCCTCGTTTGTTTGCCAGTAAGCGGCGGGGGCTGAGATTTTGTTCTGCTTCTCTTTGCGTCCTCGGAGGCTAGTATTGTGCCCGGCCCACGGCTGCCAGTGACTGGTGTCTTTTAATGTATGTATTTTATTCTTTTTGTTGTCATCTAGAGACACTGGAGCAGTGTTGTGCAATTCTGGAGACCCTCTCCATGTGATAGAAACCACACAGTCGTAGGTATATAGATTTTGATGTCACGCTGCCTTTTGCCAAATGGGACAGTCATGTCCCACCCAGAGCCCTGTCCAACAACGTGCTCTCTACTTGTTTCAGCTGCCCCTTCTTCAGGGCGACTTTGGCAGATGGATCACCAAGGGACGGTGGTTTAATTTCACATGAGGAGACTGTCATCCTTAGGTCATTGACAGCTCCCCAAAACAGCTTCTCTTAGCCAAAGAAGCAAACGTAACTGGTAAAATCGTAAGAAAAATAAGGCCAAAACGGCAGCCTCGCCACCCGACTTGCATGCATTCTGAAATAAATATGAATACAAGGTAACTTATTCAGTGTCACTCGTACATATTTATAGTTTAAAAATTAGTCAAAGTTTATGTCCTGAGGTTGCACCTACAGGAAGCCAGATGTGCCTTGTGCATGCGACCTAAGACAGGCCCAGAGCGACGACTAGATAATTCCTCCCGCACCCTCCACACCGTCGATCGCGGCGGCTTTCTGAGGTGAGAGAAACTGACAGCACTAACTCTCCAGGGCAGAACTTTCCAGTCAAGTGGATCAACGGACTGAAAATCTCTTATGAATAGTCATTAGGCCTTCATTACAAACCCCTCAAAACCCAGTTCTCTTTTCGCAACCAAATGCCTTTTGTCATCTTCACAAGGTGCATCATTTAATTACCAATTGATTTCTTTATATATGACAACATGTCAGATAGCAAAATACAGTGTATCTCCCTTAGGGGGAGAAGTCTGTTAACTATCAGTATGCCAGATTATGGAATTATTGGAAAAACAGGCACCCTGCATACAGTCTCCTCAATTTAACTCCTTTTCCCAACATCTGAGTTTCTCTCTTTGTGTTGCAAAAAGCCAATACAAGAAAAAAGAAGAAGAAGAAAGCTAATGAGAACCATGACGGAGTCTTCCCATACCCTGAGACACTTTTAGATTACTGAGAATACATTTTAAGCTTCTTCTGTGTGAAGAAATGAATAGTCAACAACATATAGAGAATATATAGTAAATTCCAAAATACAACTATATAGAGAACTACCATAGCCCATCTTTCTATCTTAAAAAAAAAAAAAGTCAAACAATTGTTCTCATTATACCAAGAATTTACTCAGCTTCTGACTTAGCTGACGCACCAGCTCTTCCGCTGTGCAACTGCTGCCTGGTAATCAAGTCAGTACTGTATTAATAAGCTGAATAATAAGGGAATTTCAAAAATGTACAGGACTATTATGCCGTAACAATAAAACCTCAAACGGAGTAAACCGGGGCAGTGCTGAAGGTAGGCGTCAGAAAATAATAAAAGCAGTGTTGCAGCAATGCCCTCCATTGTGTGGCGGGGTGAATGCCTGCTTCTTTCATGCACAGAAGCCACATTACATGAGTCCGAAGTGTTCTCAGAGCGTCACTGTGACTGGTTGTGCTAGAACCTGGCACCGACGGGCACTGAAAGCTGACATTATACTGTAGGATGTGCTGCAGGTGTGCAGGCCTGGGAACGTGCTCTAATTACATATTTTCCTGCCGCGCAACAATTAAGGTCGCCAAAATAATTGCCAGTTTCTTAATCCCTCTCTAACAAGACTGACATAAGGAATGGTTTATTTTTCTCTGGTTGTTTTGAAAGTGTTCCTCAAGATTTTGGTTTTCTATGGAACTGCATAAAACTAATTCTTATGTTCAGATGTGTGATTATACCCATTGTTAAAAAAAGGAGTGGGGGGGGGGGCTTGTCCTTGAATTGTAGTCAAACTAAAATAATTTTTTTAAAAAGTGAATTGTATAACCTAATAGGTGGTTTAGACATTTTTCCTCTTAGAGAAGGTAAATTTTCTTTTAAAACCTTTTGTTTCTACTTTCTGAACTACTCAAATCATGTGGGATGTTAAAATGTGCTGGGGAGGCGGGGGGTGGGGAGAAGCAGACCATAGGAAAACCAGACAAAATAGGTGTCTTCACTTACTTAGCGATGGTTCTTAACCTTCTGGGAGGTCACAGAGCCTCTGAAGGATCTCATTACATGTACAGACCCCACTGTCCAGGAAAAGGTATCAGTGTATAAAATGTTACATGCGATTTCTGGTGGTCCACAGATCCCTTACAGATCCATTAATGAACTGCAGGGAAAGAACCCCAGTCTAACAAATGTTGCAGCTATTTATGCACCTCCCTTCCCTCATCCACCTTTGCATCCTCTGAGACATCTGACCACCACATGAAGAGCACAGTATCTACCACCAGCCTCAGGAACCAAGTTTGTGGGATTTAGATTCCTAGCTAAGACCCATTTATTTCGTTATCATTCGTTGTCCATTTCCCATTTTTGCTGGGCTAATTGGGCAGACCTGAATCACTGAGAGAATTCTGAGCCGGCTTCCTCACTCTGGCCCCCTTTCCTACAAATCAGAAGATGACCATGTGTGCTGATTGAGGACTCAGCAGACAAACTGAAGTTATGTCAAGCACATTACGATTTAACACAGGCTGAATGGTAGGGGCAGCAGATGTAACTAATGGGGTTAGGGAGAGAAGAAGCTCGAGTGGAGAGGGAGGGGATAGAAGGGAAACAAAAGTGATTGTATCGGTAATAGAGACTTCAAAGAGGGGTAGTTTGGAAGACGGGGCGGGGGAGGTGGGGGGGATCTGGCAAAGGGAAAAAGAGGCACATCTGCCTATGTATGGGGTGGCTGATACAGGAGAGAGGAAAGGCCTGCCAGGAGAGAAAGCAGAAGAAGAGAATCAAAGGCAAGGAAATGTAGCACTGCAGAAGAAAGGAAGCTCGATTCTATTTATGGAGGTAATGCTACAAGGCTTCATACAGTTGGAACTGTCCCAAACTGTCCTGCTTTCAGTGTCCCGTCCATGAGACATCTTGCTAAGTTGGAGACAAAAAGTAACTGTAATCATTTAATCTTGATGTTTGAAAATAAAACAAAGCCATCTCGATGTTTGAAAACCCTTTTCATCACAACACTGGTGTGTGGTTTAAATATTAACCACTCCCCCTTCTTCCCTGTGTGTTGGATGTTTAAAAACACTGTTTGGTCCAAAACAGGCTTGGCGAACAACTAAACTTTGAGTTTTATAGATAAAAGTGAGGAACAGGTGTGCAGTTCCCCTCCTTTCATGAGACACGTAAGATACGCTGGTTCTCAGTCGAGGAGGCAACACTTGAATCCCACTGTGGGTCGGGGAGAGAGAGGGATGCTGACAGGACAGCAGGGAGTGGGGGGCGAAGGGCAAGGACCAGTCCTCAGGGCAGTGTGGAGAGCAATGCAGCGTCCAGAACTGGGCTGTGCCACTGAAAGTCGCACCGCATTCTAGGGAGCGGTTTCCACCACCAGTGGCCAATTCCTGCTCTTACAGGGGGAACGCCACTCACTTTTTTAAAGGCCAGCTCAAGTTTGTCCTTTCTTACAGTGGTACTGACTTGTATAAGAAGAGAAAATAGTTCCTCCTTGTACACCAATAGAATCAAGGACTTAACCTCGATCATTACTTGACTCGTCCCCATCGGTTGCCCAACAAATATTTATGACTTTCTTGAATGTTTATTGAATACTGAGTATTCATTGAATATTAAATTTTTGAACATTTACAATGTGTCAGGCTCTGACCCTGCCAAGTTGTTACTCCTGACAGTGATCCGCGAGGCCCTGCAAGCGCTCACCTTTGGATGGTTGGTGCCAAAGCAGTACCTGGGGCACCTGGTCAGTAGCTAACATTTGTCAAATTCCATAATGAACTGACTGACTATAAAATAACTTCCCTGTTGGCAGGTTTGTAGTAAAATGCTCCCAGTAGGTGTAAGCTTTTAAAACACGGTTTTCTCTTGTAGAGGCATACTCATTAGCAAAACAGCTTTTTACAATGTTGCAGATCAGTTCCTGGTTTGATCACAATCATAGCACAGGTAGTTTTTTCCTGGGCATGGCCCATATACCACCTCACACAGAGCCTTTCACAAAGCATGCTAGGCTGAGTCTGTGGATTCAGTTTTGACTGCTATAAATGCCATCAGTCAGTACTGAGCATTTCACAGACACTGGTGAGATTCTGGTCTGCTGATCTCCTGAGTGCTTACAGACGCCCTGTTAGACACTGTTCATACAATTCTACACCTACCCCGTAACAGCCTTTTTTTTTCTAACCCAATTTCCTTGACCTGTGTTTTTCTTCTAACCAGACTTCAGAGACAAAAGCAGAGCAGTAAATCATTTTCTTGGAAAAACACCATCAGGCTATTTCGGTCATTTGGGCTGTTATTTATATGCCCTACCTGAAAAGTTATTTTAAGATAGTGTAGCTCACTAAATTATATTTTCCTCATTATCATGATTACTTCAAAATGATCATTAATTTGCTCTTTGGCTTTCTGAGTGGGGAAAACATCAAAGAAACGAAAGTTCCCCCTAATTTAACTTCTCCTGAAAGGTAAACTGACTTACAAACAAATTACTTGTGCCTTGTAAGGAAGAGCCAAACGTTCTGCTCCTTGGATACATTTTCAAGGGCTACAGTGTGGCAATGAAGATCTAAGAAGCTCCTCTGTGATATACAAACAACTTCACGGCTATGGTACACGTGCATCAGATACAGAGTCCAAACTCTGTGAGTCGCAAGCAACCTGCCGAGCAGAATGCTTGCTTGGCAATGCCTCACACAGCTTATTTACTTTGCAAACTTTCCAGCCACCACTTACAGGTGATTTTGAGAGTTCCTTATATAAACTAAAGAGCTTAATCTCCATACTTAGTTTCTTCAATCATACATACATCATCTTTGAAAGGTGCTATTTAAATCTCTCTCTCAAAAAGCTCATCAACTTTGTTAAGCAACTGCCTTATGGAGTAAAAATGTATCCAAAACATGCATGAAGCTTTAACAAATATTCCAACTCGAGGGCAAATAATGTTAGAGACACGGGTAGGAATTTCCAGGATGAAGTTTTGCCTTGAACAGAGATCACATGAGAAGCATTCTGAAGTCATAACTTTATAGTGTAAGATGATCAAAGCCAAGTATTAATACTTTTTTTATCAGTTCACCTTCTAAACAATATTTCAGTAGATTTCCTTTCACACAGTGATATTTGTAATAAATGTTCTGCCTTTGTTTTAAAGTCAGTCTGTAGAAAGATGACATCAGCTTAGCAAACAATAAAGTGCCTGTAATATTGTCTCCAGAGGGCTGTTACATTTACTTTGTAGCAGTAAAATTCAATTTTCAAAAAACACTACATGAACGATGTTAGGTTATTAACCCTATCACCGCCGTAAAAATATCATCATTGTGTGCAGAATGTAGGTCACTACCTAGAAGCCATAAGTTGCTTTTTTGTTAAATAATCCATTTAAGCTTCTTTTCTCTCCTGTCGCCTGGGTTGTGTCCCTTCCTTTGGGGAAGAAACCACCCCAGCATTTAGTCTGTGGGCTGAAACCGGACTCCTCCGACCCCACTCTCCTCCTTTGTTGCTACCACGCCACCCCGCCCAGTTTGCCCAGTTTCGAAGTAACCCTTCGCATTTGCTTTTTACCAAAGCCAGCCCTGAGGGAATTAAAAATTAGTATCTCTTGTCAGGTTTTTCCAGTGGCGGGACCATCCCTCTCACTTGTTTCACCACCAGGACCAAAAGGCAAGACAATGTGTCCCATTTCAAAGCCCGAGTTGCTCTCCCATTTCCAGATCTCGAACACAAACACTGCTTCTGGACCTGACTGTATCTCACTTGCTGCGCGTGAGTAAAAACAGTACGTACCTGATAAAAGCAGTCAAAATCCTTCATGTTTAGAAAGGAGAGTATTTGGCAACTGCACGCCAGCAGGCGAAGAGTTAACTAGTTAAACTTCTACAAACCCCCACAGTAACTTTCCAAAAGCTGACAATAAGTAAAAGAAGTGCTGGTTATCCATTTTTTAAAAGGATGGGATTGGTTTTAGAAGAAAGGGAAAGAGGATCAAACACCTCAATGCAACAAAAGGTTGTGTCAGAAGGCCCTCAATCACAAACCTCCTTCAACAACAGATATTCCAACCTTCCAGAGCAGTTACCCCGGCAGCGCAGCTAAAAAGTTCCATGACATGAACAGAACAAAAAGCAAAGGGACAGAGGTAGTTATTGTCATGCACACTCCTTACTCCTCACCCTCTCTCTTCTCTCTCTCTTTTTTTTTCAGTTTGGGCTTTTCCCTCCCCCACGAAACTTTCACATAGGCTGTGAGAGAAAAGTGACGGTGTGGCTGGCTGAAAAGAAATCCCCTATTTGTAAGCTCCCTCCTAGGTGGTGAGGTGGACCTCATGGATTTTCTGTGAGAAACACCTGATGAATGGAGAGATCATCTATGCGAATACTTCAAAAGAGTCATCTGAAATTAAAATTACAGCCCTGTAAACATTGTCAATATTCCCTTGAAAACACTTTTTTTTTTTAATTGGTGGTGGTTTTTTTTTTTCCCCCTCAGACAAATTCTGTCTTCAGTGCACAGTGGATGTGAGTTATTTGCATTTTCTGTGTTGGGTCTTAGAGGTATCTTAACAGCATGTACAAATTTTCCACTAAAATGTAAATTATTAACAAGTCAGAGTTTTCATTTGTTTTATCTCCTGATGTGAGATCTAAATAAGTACGTAGAACACTTAAAATTCTTACCATTTCCTTGCTTTCTGAGAAATAAATCTCATGCACACTGCACAATATATTTTCTTATGCATAGCATGCTTCCATGTAATGGAAAATAAACTAATTTGGGGAGAGTGATACTGTGTTTCCTGGAGACTTAGTTGTGAAGAGTATCAGCCCAAAGGAGAGTCTGGCGGTGTTTTCATCTTCCTCAAAAAGCATCATTTAAGTCTTCATCCTCACCTGGTTTGATACCAGCCACGTCCTGGATTTCTAAGACATAAGCTACTCTTGGAATGAGATTAAAGAAACTCAGTTGTGCTATCATCCAAATGTACATGCACAGCCCTGGCTGGGTGGCTCAGTTGGTTGGAGCGACGTCCCCCACGCCAAAAGGTTGCAGGCTCCATCCCCCGTCGGCACGTAGGTACCTAGGTCTCGAGTTCAGTCCCTGGCCGGGGAATGTATGGGAGGCAACGAATCAATGTTTCTCTCTCTCTGTCTCTTCCTTCCCCTCTCTCTAAAAAATCTATAAACATAACCTCGGATGAGGATTAAAAACAGTTTACTGGCACAGATGAGAGAGCGCACGATGTTAGGGCGGCTGAAAGGAGTGTGACTGGGTAGCTGTCCTTCGAGATAGGATAATCACAACCACCACCATTCCAATGGTGCTTACTATGTGCCAGTACCGTTTTACATAAATCCTCTCTGCTTTCTTCATAATAACTCATTTTACAGATGAGGAAAATGAGGCTCGAGGATACTAGGTAACTTGTGCAATGTCATAGGTAGTTAGGCAGGTGGTAGAGCTGGAAGGTTTGAACCTGGGCATGCTCTCAACACCATGCCATATCAGAACGAGGGGAGGGCTAATGAGACATCCAAAGTGCCCGGGTCTGCCAGGTAAGAGTGTGTGCTTAGAATCTGCACAGCATAGAAGAGTTCCTGGGAGAAGCACTGGGTGGCCTTACCTGGGAGAATGAAGGGAACAAAACTATTGGGATAAGAAGGCAGTTGGGTGAAGAGGTGAGCATTAGCAGGCAGTCCAGAGAGCGGTGGGCCGTCTAGGGGAGCCCAAAGAAAAAGAAGGACTGGTCAATGATGGCAAAAAGACAGCTCCCCAGCGGTGTTAAATTCAGCTGGGGCCGATACACTCCTGTGGAGGGACAGAGGCAAGAAGGCTGTGAATTCCCAGTGGGCCAAGGCCGAAGCCTGAACTAAGACCACAAGTATGAGAATGAAAAGGAAGAGGGTGGATTCAGGAAATGTTGGCAAAAAAGAAAAAAAAAAAAGTGGCAACGGTTTTGCTAACAGACTGGATGTGGGGAGTGAGAAAGACAGCGGTGAGACGAAAATAGCTCTGGGGTTCCCGGTTGGGAGGTCCATGATAGGGTGGCGTTTCCCACTGCACCAGAAAACTGGGCAGATAGGGAAGATGAGTAGCTTTTGCCATGCTGTTTAATTTGCCCGTGCTCATGTCAGTAAGTTTCGAGGTCTCTTGTGGGAAGAGTGGCTGGGTTCACTGGTGAATATCTTGACCCTTTTAATAGAGGTCAGTGGTCTAGTAGCTGGAATATCAAGAGGCTGTCAGGTGTGTAGGAAGCTGATGGGGGAGGCACGGGTGTTGGATTGCTGGAGAACAGAATGTGCACATGAGGAATGCCAGGAAAATGATCTAGAAGCCGAGGAGAAGGGTTGTCATAGAGGTGGAGGGAGAGTGAACGTTATTTCTTCCAGTGTGGAGTAGAGTGAAGCAGCCCCATACCAACCCTTCAGGCTAGGTCATGGCCAACACCTCGCGCCCTGGCTTCATCTGTTTTAGGAATAAGGGCACAAAAATTCATGACTTAAACTCAGGCAGAGAAAGCCACGTCGTTTAAAAATCAGGATGTATGTGTACGAAGTGGTGTAGCACCATTCTTCCACTTTCTGGGGTCAAATATTTCTCTCGCGACTCACCCAGTTTTCCCAAGGGCTACTTTGGGGAAAGCAGGCTTTATCCATAAAATATCTATGTTAAAAAATGTGTTCCAATGCCGCCTCCTAACTTCAGCAATATTGACAAACATTCAGTTTGTGAACAGAAAAGCCGTGCCTGGGCAGCTGTGAACGGCGACCCTCCGTAATGCCAGAGCACTGGGGAAAGAGGGTATTATTTCAGCTGGGACAGAAGCAGGGCCCTGGGATGAGACTGATTGATTCAGACCAGATGGGTGGCCACACATAGGTGTGACAAAAATAGAAACACATTGCAGACATTCCAGGCACTGTCCTGCGGTGGCCGGGAGGTGGGTTGCCTGTGCTGCTCCCTTATCTACCTCCTAATGTGCTCTCCAATCAAAGAATGTTAATGATACAAACTTTTCTCCTTCATGTTAGCAGCCTGGTCACATGGCGTCAGACCTGCCGTAACATTTAAAAAATAGCATGACCATTGTCCAGGTTTCCCTATAAATAAAGCCAAAACAAAGCACTTCATCTAGTGCCCGAGTGTGTTATTATTTGAATTTCCTCTTCCATGGGAAAATTAGCATGCCAGAAACTTTCTCTGACTGTTACCTCCCAGGAAAGAAGAGTATGCTTATAAATGACACCAGTGTTGTACTCATTGATTAGAATTTAATTCACGGGGCCTAAAGGAGCACCCTATAATAACCAAGGATTCTCACCCAGTTTGTAGACACTTTGACCGTGGGTTTTCTGAGCCCAAGGACTCAATTAGAAAAAGATGGGACCTTAACTATCCATTTCTTTTGAGTCACCATTTGATGTCCAAGATTTCTCTTGGACTACTTTGGTTCTCATTTCAATAAATTAGTGATGTATCAACTAAGGTGCGGGTTTTATTATCTTGACAACATTGGGAAAAAAAGAAATGCAACATTCTTATTTATTGCAAGAATTGCTTTCTTACTTGAAAGGAAACTGAACGAGCATGGGAAATTTTCTATCATTCAAAACTGAAGTGTAGAAATTATGCACAAATTTGAATATTTATCAAAATTAAAGGAAACTCCCAACGCTTTTTGTACAATAATATAAAATCGAGAGAAAGGGTGAGCATTCAATAACAGCCCAGGGGCACTTCAACAAGTATGGGAGAGGCTCCGTCATAACAAGAAAGGTTTTTCTCACCCTCTACCTCAAATGTCCTGCCCTGTTTTGTCCCAGCGTGAAGCCTGACTTTATACGTTCTCACAGAGGCCTGAAACTACTGCCTGCTTGTTATAAGCCTTCTCCGATTTCACTGCTGTGGGTTAATCTTTAGGTTCTGACCGGCAGCTCTGGCTGTCCCTCACGCTCACTGAGGGGCAAACCTGCCACCTGAGCAGCACAGCGCACCGCTGTTCCCAGTCTGATCACAGTTCGCTACTAACGCTGCAGTTCCTCAGATGCAGTTCTGAACCAAATACATCAGAAGAGAATTATTATTTTAGTTTAAAAGCGACACATATGGGGTCATTTTTTCCTTTCCACAAATTACTGGCCCATTGCTGCCATGACACCCTATGGAATTAAGATTCTACGGATGACTTTTCTCACAAAGGTATTTATTCATTTTTGTGTGTGTGTGTCATAACAATTCCTAGAAGTAATGTACTGGTGAGAGACAGCCCTTGAATTTACTCTGCGTGTAGGCGGCCTCCTGAAAAAAAACATTATTCCTGTGCAGGTGGAGATTAGCATATGAAAAATGTTTTTAATTTTGTCCACTCTTGGACTTACCTATCTGTCAAAGCCATGCATGTGACTGCAGTTGGGTTCAACTTATCTCTACTTTACCACCTCAATAGCAGGTTTTAAATAGTCCACGTGTTATAAGTTATTTCTAAGCCGAGTTCATCTAACTCCCTTTCTCAAAACAAACCCAATAAAATTCAAAGACACCAAACTGTTGCTTCAGTTTCCGAGTATCAGAAATAAAAATGATCGCGTCCACGAATCTGTGAAAATGGCTTTCTTCTGACACAAGGAAATAAAACAGCCAGAGCAAACTGTCCCTTATCTGCGGCTACGTGAGCTCCCTGGGGTTCTTTCAGTGTGGAACTTAGTTTACATATTGCCTCTCTGTCGTGATAGTGCATGTTGACTATTTTTACATTGTTCATCTTTTTTTCTCTCAGATGCAAACTTGCTTAATTTTGCAGTTCTCATCTGCGCCATTTGGTCTGTACAAACCACAGCTCCAAAGTGAAATGAGATGCTCCAATGTTGGTGTGCTGTGGATCTATTATGGGTTCATGCTGCACTAAATGACAGGATTCCCACAGGGCAGTACCAATCCTGAAGTGGGACTCAAGGGGTTAACATGGGCTGACTCTCAAAATGGACTTGCAGCTCAGCACACCTAGTCACTTATAAAGAATGAGCAGCAAATAGGTGCATGCAAATTCTATTCCTAGGAAAGGCCACTTAAGTTATGGTGGAAAGGTAGAATGCTCTTTCTCAGCACTCACACGAGAAGAAGATCAAGAACACCGGGCACCTTGCCCTCTTCAAAGGCACCGAGCTGAGGGTAGCACCTGAAACAACTTTTCCCCACCACCTACAGCCTTGAGACTGGAACAGGAAGAAAGTTCTCATATGAAAATAAACTAGCTCAGTCTTCTCTCAATTAGCTTACTTCTCTGGACTTTACTAGTTTTATTGTTTTACTACGTTCCTGGGTAGTCAGCTGTCACAACTTAGACGATGCTCCCAAAATGATGTCCTGTATCGAAAACAAACATTCTTCACGAGGTTCATCAGATGTCTTAATGAACGCGCAGACATCGGTGGGTTCATCATTTTACACTGCCTTTCCTCAATCAAAATTCTCCTGATTTGGACAGTTAGAAGTGAGTGGACAATAACCAAATGCAACTTATAAGCTTTATCTATTATAGTCATTTAAAAACGTTCACAGGGGTAATGCAACACAATTTATATATTATGTACTATCTCGGGTAAATATTGGTCTTAATAATAAACTGTCTGGTAGATGTATGAAACCTGTTCACCCTCCAATTGATGTTTTACTGGCCCTAAGAGCAAAGGCTCTACTCTATTTTAAATTGAACTCTATGAAAATGGGCAGCACCCAAGAAAATGCTAGCACAATTCCAGATAAAATATACTGTTGTGAGGCTGAAAAGTGCATGCAAAGCAAGCTGCATTATTAGAATGTTTAAATATTAATTATACCGCTGTGTAGTAAAGATGATCAAGTATGAGTGTCAACTAATTTTCTAAAAGCTGCAACATTTACTTTCATCTAAACTTCCTTTGTTAAACTAAAACTAAAAGCCCAGCAAGTTTAGTCTACTTGAGTGTGTTTATTTTTATTGGTTTCTGCATAATTTTTTTCTACCATAAACCAACTTTAACCCCTTTTCTGTAATCTCTGCCAGTATAACTCCAATAGCACATCATAAAATTCCTATAATTCTTCAAAGCCACGGAGTTGGAAAGGAAAGGCTTGGGCATTTTGAAACAAACGCCAGCTACAAGCTTCAGCCAATTACATTTAACTCTTACAGACCTTCTTTTTTTGTGTGCGTGTGGATAAACTTATAGATTTAGGCTGTGTGATCACTTTCATTTCCATTCTTCAGTTGCTTTTTGAGTTTGAAGCCAATTCCATTCTGTGAAGAACACTGTGGTGGGGGTGCACCCTCGCTCTGAGAGCTGAGGCGTCTAGGCTGACAGATGGGGAGACAGATGTACAGAGCCACGTAAAATCACAGAGACTTCTTACCTCATGCAAAAGCCTTTGCTGATGGAGATGAGGTGGCCTGAAGTGTGGACACTGAAATGAACTCTGGCTGTGGAACAGTTAAGCAGAATCACTGCTACTTTCCCCCTCAGTTCTTTCCCTAGCATCTACTGCTCTCTGAGATTCTAAAACAGCTCCTGCTAATCAGGCAACAGAATCACTCCGAGATTCTTAAGAAGAGACAAAGGAAGAGCATGTGTGTAGGGGGAGACGCTCGGGTTTCATCCTGTCACCCATGGATGCCCAGCCAGGGTTTCCCACCTGAGACAGATTGCAACGCGTGTTCGGCTCACTCATGCACGAGAAGCAATACACAAGTTCAGTGTAAAGCCACTTTAAAGGCTCATCGGGTGCATACTTTCCTTGTACAAAATACCTTATTCATGACGGAGCAGTGAGGGCCTAGGTAATTACTTGAATCAAGGTGGCCTCAGAAGTGTTTGAATCTACAAGGACACTTAGATCATGAATAATGCAAAATAATTTGCATCTAAATTTTTTAAGTGTTCTTTATTCAAAAACTAAAATGCAGTTCCGATTAAAGTTTGATGAGTGAAAGCTGAGCACTTCGTACCCACTGTGAAATGTCTCCTATATGTGGAAATTATCTCCGACAGTGGTGAAGGGGCAAAAGAGGTTTTTCTTTTTCCTTTTTTTTTTTTTTTTTTTTAATTTAAGTTGTGATTAAGTCTCTCTTCTTTTAAGCCTAACTTTCTTTAGGTTTTCTGATGGCTACCAAGGTAGTTCCCAAGTTTGCTTATTTATCAGACACAGGTCTAAATTTCAATCCAGCCCTTAGGAAATAGAACGAAAACACTTTCTTTGATCAAGTAATTTGCCAAACAAAATGATATTTGCATTTAAAGCTAATGCAATGCAACTTTCTTTTTCTCCCACCTAAAATTTTTTAAGTCAAATTATTCTTCTTTTGGAACCACCAGACACAAAATATCTCTGTTCTCGCAAAGGCTTAGACTATCCATTTCATGTGCTGGTTATTTAATTTATACCATTGGGTAAATATGCATTATTTAGTATGTCTCTGGACAATGTTCAGTGGAAAGTAAGCAGTGTCAATAATACCTTAACCTATACTTTTTTAGGGAAACAGGACTGAAAAACTGAAAATCAAATAAGCACCGAACGGCAATTTAGTTACAATAGCATATTAAAATGTTTATTATTACCTAATATAGCTTTTTTAATCCAGTTTTCTAAAGTTGAATATTTTGAAGATTATTTCAAAGGAGTGCTATAGTAAGGTTGAAACATGACCTTTTCAATTTACACATATTTTTGTCTGGGGTTTAAGAAAGGGAAGCGAATAATAATTGAAAAATAACTCTTACTTTTATTTTGTTAACTTCTACAGTCAATTGTCACTTGGGCTGCATAACCTGGCCTGGAACATCACAATGTTTGCATTTGATCTAATTTTGTGAACATCTGAGAAATCACAATTCAGGGAACTTCCATTGTTCCTTGGATTCTTTTGCCATGTGGTAGGCAAGTCTCCTGGCCCTTCTTTTCTACCTGAGATAAAAGTAAAGTTCAATTAGAAAACAGGCCTTTCTTGTCTAGTTCACAGGCATCCTTCACGGCTATGTGGATTTAGACAGTTGAAATGCAGGTAGAAAAAACGGTGGAAGTCCTACCAGGCTAGCAGTAGACCTGACCTTCCAAGTGGATTTTCAAGGTAGGCCAACTCTGCAATCCGCAGCACCTCAACTTTAAAGGCCCTTGCAAAGGGAAATTATTTTCCTGCTATAGCTCTTATAAAGTATAAAGACTCCCAATTTATTGCATGCTCCAAAGCAGGCTTTGGCTTTATTGGAATTTTAGATGAGTGTGTTTGCCACGCTCTCGGTGAGTGGGTATTTTTTTTTTTTTTTTGGAACAATGAAAACATTTTTAAACTCATTGAACAAAGATTTCCCCAGCAACAGACCCCCTGCTCAGCAGGTCACCTATCTTTGCGACAGTTTTTCTTTTCCCACGCTAACCCCAGGGCTCATTTGCATAAGGTCTCTGTTGTGACAATTAGTTTCAGGTGAGCTGATTTCTATGCAGCTAGCCCAAGACGATGTACCAGCCCTGGGCCTCCCTGATCCCGGTCCTAATTGCGACTGACTGGCACCAGACACAATCATCCTCTTGATTCAGCAAATTGTCCTGCTAGTAGCTTGTTGTGACCCCGCAAAGCACAAATCATATCATGTCAGCCCAGCCCAGTAAACAAGGCAGAGAATATACTCTGAACAAATGTAATAATGTCTTTTCCATATTTTTGGCACATTTGACCACATGAAAGCAAATAATCATGTCTTTAATTTTTTGTTGTTGTTAGGAGTGGTATTGTGCCTCCCTGTAGAAACTTTTTCGAAAATGGGACTGCCCCCTCATCTAAATTCCATGGCTCTGTAGCCCTGTCACCTGGGAGAAAGTCCCCAGGTAAAATAACTGGCTGCTTTCAAATGTCTCTTAGCTTTGTTGTTGTGGAAATTAGTAATATGCTCTTTCATCATCTCCGAAGCTACAGGGTACATCAATATGCACACTAGCAGAGTTCCCAGTAGTCCCTACTAGACAGGAAAGCATTCAGGGCCAATGAAATTTCACATTTCTGCATGGCAACCCAAGTTAAGGAAGAACTTCTCTTAATTCCAGGAAGCAAGAAAGGATAAAAGATGAGGGACTTAGGGTTAAGAGAATGTTTAAGAACAATTATTGTTTTGAAATATTGCGTCCCTCCCGCTCCACAATTCTGAACTCAGCTGTATTATGCTATTTGTGTTGCCAACTCCTTCTTCCCTGATAGGAATTCTGCCATCCTGTGCTCTTACTGAGCTACCTATCTGTCGTCTCTATTTTCTCTCTATGCTAAGGGCTAAAAAATAAAAAAAGAACAGGTCCAGTAAATGCTCCCAAAGCCATTGGGCTATTTTTCCTACTCCCTATAAAATAGGTATTGTCATTCCCATGGCATTTCTTTTCTTCTCTTCAGGTGGTTGTATATAAACATTTGTTTTTCACGATATGAAAAATGTATTCATTCATATCTTGTCTAGAACTAAAAAAGTTTTTCAGACACATAGCTACTTTTGAAAATTTTTTTTTTATCTTATTTCAATCTGGTTTCTAACAAATATAGGATTACTTGTTTGTATTGCAACACATTGCTTCCCTTTTTCTCTTCAGGCCCTTACATCTTTGGGAGTGAAGATCTTGGCAGGGGGTAAGGGATTATGGAGGGAAACAGAGGAAAGAAGAGAAGGAAGAGGAACAAGGACAGGAAGTAGGAAAAAGAGATTAGATCCAATTCAGCATTGGAGAGAATTGCTTTAGGTTCTCATGAAATGATTTTTGCATTCACGGCAGAAGGACTGTCTTCCCACCTTCAGATAAACTGATCCTCTAAAGGGCCCGCACCTCCACTGTCCCTGGGGACCCACCCTTGAGGGGCGCCACACGGCCCATGGCTCTAGCACGTGGTCCAGGGTGTGATTGGAAGGACACAATACTAATTTCCTTCTTTTTCTTATGCCTGTTATGATTTTTAACACTATTTTTACAGTGACGTAGAAACTGCATTGCCAAAGGTTTTACATGAATTCAGTTAAGCAGGAAGACTAGACATGGGGGGAGAGGAAGCTTTTGGATTCTAGAGTCCCATGGAGTACATGTTTAGGCCATTCAGAACAAGAAGGTATTTAAATCCAGATAAATAAGTATATAGTATCAAGGCAAAGAACTATGGAGGAATCTACACAATTTGATTCTACGATACAATCTATAAAAAAATTTTGATATGAAAAATGTGTAAATCAAACTAAAAACTGAAGAGATCTTTCACATAAGCAGTGTACATTATTGTACTATCTAGAGTTGTGTTTTGCCGTAAGTGTTAGGACATAATTCTCATAACAATGAACTATAAATTTATTGGAACAACAGTTTTAAACAATGATTATGACCTCAGCCCCATTCTCATTCTCCCCTGCAGGGCTTGCTGGACGCTTCATCGAGAGAGCCGTCAGGGTCACCTCACCTTTTGGGAAACTTGAAAAAGAAAAAGTTGCTCATTCTTGTATGCCTCATTCTCACTTTCAGTGCTTTTCAGCTCCATAACTTTGATTCACTGTTTTCTCTTCTTCCCATTTCCCACCATCTCCTTGTTTATTATTTTGTTTTTTGTTTGTTTTCTTGCAGAGCTTAGCCTCTTCCTGTGTCAGCATGGGGCTGTCTTTGCCTGACATAGCTTGAAGTTCCTTTTCTTTCTTCCTTTTCCTTTCCTTCCTTCCTACTTCTCTCCCTCCTTTCCTCTCTCCATCCCCCCTCCTTCTTTCCTTGGTTCCTTTATGAACGGTTTCCTTTTCTGTATCACTGCAGTTTGCGGTGGTCCAAGTCATGTCTTTCCTGACTCATTTCCTTTTCTACCTCTACCATCCACCATAGGTTCTCACCTCGTTCTACTTTCCACATATGCCTTCTTTCCCCTTAATGTCACTTCTCTTCCTACCTCTTAAAATCCAAAGATTTCTTTTACTAATTTCTTTTTTTTCAGGTAAAATTCATATATAACATTATGAATTTCAGGTGTCCCACCTAATAACTCGATCTTTGTATGCACTACAAATTAATCACCACAATAAATTAACTTATCATTTGTCACCATACAATTGACCCCTTCTCCTATTTTGTCCAACCCCCAAGCCTCTTCCTCTCTGACAACCACCAATCTGTTCTCTGTATCTAGGAGCTGTTTTATTTTGTTTATTTGTTTTGTTTTTTAGATCCCACACCTAAGTGAAACCATATGGTATCTGCCTTTCTCTGTCTGACTTATTTCACTCGGCATAATACTCAGTAGGTTCATCCCTGGTGTCCAAAATGGCAAGATTTCCTTCTTTTTTTATGGCTGGGTAATATTCCAATAAGTGTGTGTGTGTGTGTGTGTGTGTGTGTGTGCATATTAGTAGGAGCTGGAAACAACCTAAAAGCACACACACACACACATCTTCTTTATCCATTCACCCATCAATGAGCATTTAGGTTATTTCCAGCTCTTACTAATTTCTATTCTTTTCTTCTGACCATGTTAACTTCCTTGTGTGTAATCCAAAGCTGTTGGTCCTGTCTTCATAGAGTTTTCTGATTAGAATTTATTTGACTTTCCACCTCAGAATTCCTGAAGATATTTCTTTCTATGTTTCCATATTTACCACCTTCCCCTCTCTTCCAGTCTGCTCCGATTTCTGGCCTAGAAGGTTTTCTTCCATGCTTCCTAATTGTTGCCTCCTCTCTAGTATCTCCCACTTCTCTCCTACCTCTGTCCTAAAGGGTTTCACTTCTTAAATTACTATGCAGTAGTCTTATCTTTTCTTTCTTTTTACATTTCTTCTCCTCTCTCTATAATCTTCTTTTCAACAGTTCTTTCACTTTGTTACTTTGCAATTAAATTCTCCTCAATCTTATTTTTCTATAAATGTCTGCCTGCCTAGTTTATAATTTTTGCGCTTTCTCCACCTATATCATAATTTTACTGTAAAACTTGAATCTTGAATTATCCCATACACTATCCATGAATTGTTTTTATACAGGTATTAGCTTCCCTTAATAAAAATCCAGCATTCACTTAAGAATAGCGACCCCCAAAAATTCTTCATTCAACTTAGAAGACACTGAGACAATTCTGCTCATTCACGAGAAAAAAGTCATTGTTTAGGTCTATCTATCTGTCTGTCTGCCTGTCTATCTGCCTACCTACCTACTTGTCTATCTCCTATAACCCTGGAGACATAACTATGGAATGCACTGATGTAACTATGGAAGTAGCTGTAGGTTTGAATCCTGGCTCTTTCACATATTAAATAAATAGGCCAATTTCCTAACAGTTATCCATTTTTTCTGAATCTCAGACTCCTTGCTTAATACTGTCTCTGTCTACCTCCTAGAACAATGAGGATA
>VMDR010007805.1:0-38942 GCA_007922815.1 Macrotus californicus
CATTATAGATTTTTTTTGCATGAAGTGGCTTAATCCTCTATTTTATTCGAGAGACTTATTTAGTTTTCATTTATTATCCCACTGAGATAGTAAGTAGCTTAATACTTTCTTTCATATTACTATCTATGCATTTAAGTGCAGAAATAGAGACCAAGACTTGGATTCCTACTGCATTTGGATGTGTGGATTTACATACATAAATGTGTACAATAATAAACATGTATAGAATGCATCACCATATTATCTTTGTTTCTAACATATTACAGAAGCCAAGAGATCAAAATAAATCTACCCTCAAGTGAGGAGTTCCAGCCCCTTCTCTCATTTCTCCATCAGATAGTCAGTCATATTCAATGAATGAAGCAAGGGGGAGGGTCTATCTTTTTCATTTGAAGTTCTGAGATGGTAAGGTCTTACTTACATCTGTGTTTTCCCATTCTCTGTCAACTACCATGGAATTTGATATTTAAGAAAATGGATTTTGTATAAATCTTCTTAGTTGTTTTTGTGCATCTGTATTTGACTGAGTAATTCACTTAAATGTTTGTTAGCTCTGAAGTCCTGTGTGGAGTCCTCTGAAATCAAAATCTAAAATAGATACTAAGAACAGAGCTCCCCCATCAGTTGGCAGTTTCCTTAAGTGGAAATTTCTATTCTAACTTCAAGAGCCCGAGTTGCAATTAAGTAGACACCGTGCATGTGATCAGCAATACTCCCTAGTCTGCTTGTTTGTTTACGCTCTTGGGTCAGTGCTGCTGATTTTATGCACTTAATTGCCACTTGTGACGTATGTCCATGTGCACAGCTCTCTAAACATGGTTCCCATGGGGACTCCCTTGGCATATGAAGTTTTTATGGATCAAGTCAGTTGGAAAATGAGAAAACATCCAGATGATGATGCGAAATGTGATGTGTGTGTGTGTATAAAAACTTTATATATATATATATATATATATATATATATATATACATACAGTCATATAAAGAAAGTCATATAAAGACTTTATATATATACAAAGTCATCGCTAACCTGTGTGGTGTGTTTAGAACAGGGGGTCAGAATACCAGGGAAAAGACTGGTCCTGAAGACGAGATGACCTGGGTGTTAACTGAGACAGTATTACTGACAAGCTGAGGGACATTTGCAAAATGACTTTACATTTTTTATTCTGTTTCCTCATCTGTAATCTCTACTCTGTAAGATGGCAGTGAAGGTAAAACGAAATACTTCATATAAAGCTTGAAACTCACCATCTAAACAACATAGACAAATTGACTTTCTTGAGTTTCAGTTTCCTCATCTGTAATGTTTACTCTGCAAGGTAGAAGTAAAGGTAAAATTAAATAATTATGTAAAACTAGAAACTGGCCTTCCAGAAGGCATAGCGTACAATGTTCTGGGCATAATGAGTGCTTAGTAATTACTTTTTGAATTAGTTAAGACACTTAGAAGACTGGTAGGTGTTCAACAAGTATTACTTCATAGTTTTCAGTTTTCGGGCTTCTATATCTAGCTGACTTACTAGCTAATAATAGTGAAGATCAGTTTAAGTAACTTTTTTTTCTGGTTCTAATTTACCACATATATAATATTGTGTGATTTTGTCAATTGATCTTTCCATGGCTTTTCCTAAAAGCATATGATTTCAGTGGATGCAGTAGCATAAATCAGCCACAGAGAGATTGGTGGTTTGTCATAAAAAGAGCAGAACATGAGTTAATGCAATTTTGAGTGTTTTAAATTTATCTCACTATAATAGTCAAATAATAGCATAATAAGCAGTTAAGTTTTCAGAGATGGCAAAAGAGTAGTTATGGAATGAAACCTTAGATTCTTTGTGTTAAAATGTCTAGGCGTTGGAGTCCATGCAAAGATTGCTAGCTGTCTACCAAAATCCATTCCCCATTGTTCCATGGAAATAAAATAGTAGCTGAGGCACATGGCCACACAGCTAGGCACTACAGTTCTCAGTCCCCACTTGAGGTAGGTGTGGCCATGTGACTGAGTTCTCATGAACAAATCATGAGTAATATGTCACTCTTGGATCTGTGCTTTGAGACATTAGTTTGTTCCTCTCTGTGCTCCTTCCCTAACTGTTGGCTGGAACCTCTAATGTTTGGATCCAGCTTCAACTATAAGCTGACAAAAATGCTCTAGGAAATGTCAGGGCAAAAGGTGAAAAGAACATAGGCCGCAGAAGGGCTGCTAGGCTGGAAGGATACACAAGAGAGAAATAAACCTCTGTTGTTTAAACCACTGTACAAACCATCTTTTGGGGCGGAATGGAGGAGGGTTGGCAGGACTATCTGTCCTGAAGCCATTCTTGCTGGGTTCAAACCCTGGCTCCACCATTTCTGAGTTTGTGTAGGCGAGCAAGTAATTGACACCATTCACACTGATCAATCCAAGGACACACACAAAAAAATACAAATGAAATTTCTGCCTGAGGCATGTTAGAAGGGCTCTTAGTGTGAGAATCATCTTGAATATCAACTTTTGTGGAAAAATAAAAAAAGGTAATTTTAGGGCCACTAACAAGCCAAAGTTGTCTGGTTACATCTTGTCATTTCTCAAAGGAAATGCTTAGTCATCCTTACACTCTAAAAGTAGTTTCTAACATTTTGAAATCACAACAATCAAAATCATAATGATATTTAAACAACAGTAATCACATACATAAAAGCAACACGTACCACTGATTAACACTGAATACCACTGTGGAAAAGGGAAGGCGGTGCATATATGGCTCTCCATCTGGCCCATGTGCCTTCTAGGTAATGAAAATACTTGAAGTCATGAAAAAGGTAGAAGAGAAATATTTCTAAGAGTAGAAAAAATACATATGAAAATGTTAAACATGAGTTAGATTCTTTGTTAAAATTTATGTTAGGATTCTGAAGAGTGATGAAAAATTCCTCATGTATGAATAGACAATTTCTTCAACTTAAATAAAAATTTTAGCCCTGGCCAGTGTGGCGTAGTTGGTTGGAGCATCATCCCATGGACTAAAGGGTCACAGGTTTGATTCCCAGTGAGGTTGCAGGTTTGGTCCCTGGTCAGGGCGCACATGAGAGGCAGCTGATTGATGTTTCTCTCTCACATCGATGTTTTTCTCCCTCTCTTTCTCTCCTTCTCTTCCCCTCTCTCTAAAGTCAATAAGCATGACCTCAGGGGAGGTTAAAAAGAATAAATAAATAAACAAACTTTTCATATTTTGTCTTTGATCATGCCTACATTACAACTAGTTTAAACATAACTACTGCAAACCAGTTTTGATTGTTAAGGCTTTTAAATTCATTTAATGACCTCAGTTCTAGCTATCTAGATTACTTAGAATGTGAAACTTGCAAAACCAACAATATTGTAAACGTCAAAGAAGAAAAAATGTCATTATTTTAGCCCTGTTTTATTCAGTCATTTTGATTTGCTTGACCATGTACAAGAAAGGAAAACTTTCCCTGTAAGGAAAAAGTTAAACTTGAAATCTGATCTGCAATTACTTACTCTTTGGAGAGTCTGCAGCCTTATCATTTGCTGCAAATACACCATACTCCCTCATAAGTGATATTTGACTGTCATTTAGTATTTAATACATGGTAGTGTATTTTAAATTTTTCGAAGAAGTAAAAGTTTGGGTAGCCTCTGTAGATGATTGAAGATCTTTTACTTTGTTGGGAAAAATTGTTAGGTGGGTCTGACTGGGAGAAAATTGTTCTGTTAATCTTTTTCTTGTGCTAGATTTATAACACAAAGTAGTGGAGAATATATAAACCAGAGTATGTTATGTATATTGTCAATATGAAAGGTTGCCAGCCTTTATTCACCTTTTATTCATACTGTCCTCCAATTTAAACTCAAATTCTGGGAATTAATATGAGTTTTTATGGCTGAACACAGAGGCAGGAAAATAGAGTCCATCAGATGCCTCCTTGGTGCCATATCTCAAGTCTCCTTTATAGGACAGGTTTTACCTGTGCATGCCAACTTGGAAACTGAGGTCCAGAAACATCAGGAAACCTGAACAAAATCACATAGCTGGTGAGGAGAGAATTAACATCAATGCCAACCCCCAAGCTCCTGCTTATGCTTGCTGAGGTCTCTCTGCCAGTCTGCACGGCCTCTATTGCACTGCACAATGGTAAGGTTACTGTGACTGGTCAGACTCAGATATTTGCAAAGCTGGGTGGGGTTAGGCTGTGTGGGAAGAATTGAAGTATGCCATTTCTCGCACAATGAAATGTTCTTCCCTTTGCGCAGTATTCATTTTTCTCTGCCTAGTATACATTTACCCTTGGTTGAATCACCCATTTCCTTCCAGGTCTTTCTAATGAGACTGCGGATTTTCCAAAAAATATAGTGTCAGTGACAGTCTCTTCACCTTACTTACATAGTTCGAGGAACTGCTTGTTTAAATTTAGGTACTGTTTCTGATGAAATGTTTTGACAAAGTAATACCAGCTTGATACTATTTAAAATATTTTGACAGATGGGAAAATTGTTTCAGTCTGAGTTGAGCAATACTTTATTACAGTATTTTGCCGCTTAGGAAAAAAAAATGGTAAAGGTAGCCTCCCTGTTCCCAAAATAGCATCCTTCCAATCTCCTCGAGAACAGAAAGGCCTCCATTCAGTCATAGATTTCAATACATGTACCTCGTATGTTAAGCATTGATGCAATTTAAACAAGAGGGAACATTTGTGATTATTTCCAAACAGGGAACATTTATTGTTCTGTAAGCAAACAGAACCTAAAGAACTTGTAGGAACATTCGTTGCTATAGCGCTTCCTCAGAGCCTCCTCTTGCTCTGATCAGTGTGCTTTTAATTAATGATGCACAATCACTAGGGTTTAAAAACTGCTCAGTTGAAAAAGAAATCCTCAAACCAGTTACTGTTACACCTTGATTATTGGAATGCTATTGTAATACAAATATTTAAATCTCTCAAATTAGTTGCAGAGGGATAAAATGCAGGTGATTCTTGTTTTCATTGCATTTATCAAATATGTTGAAGAGATAGTAGGGTCGTGGTCCTCAGTGTATTGCTGGACCAGGACATCAGCATCATCTGGAACACTCATAAGAAATTCAGATGCTCAAGCTTCACGCAGTCCTTCTGAATCAGACACTGATGGAGACCAACCTTCTGGGTTCTAACAAACCTTCCAGATAATTCTGATTGCGCTATAATTTGATAACTACACAGATAGGACAGAGGCTTTTAAACTATCCCAGAGACCTCCTTCAAGATCTACCACATGGAAGGGGAAGGAATTGGTAGGGAATGATCAGAAAGTTTCCCCAAGGCCACTCCCCTCACCTGTGCAGGTAGGGGTTTTCTATTTTGTATATCACAACATTTTAGACTGGGTTCTGCCACTAAACAAAGCTTTGAAACCCCCTGGGATATTTCTTTGGAGGTCTATATTTGGTGGCTCGGAAAGGCTTCACAGGGTGACAGTGTCTCTTACTGTTCATGTTATTCTAGCCATGTGGCCCTGAAACTGGTCATACAGAAGAAATTGGCCTGTGCCTCAACAATAGTGTCATACTTACCAGACTCCTAAATAACATATGTGCAAATCAGAATGCTAGTTTTGTTTTCAACTTACAACAAAGAGCATAAACAATAAAAGTACTCATGTTTAACCTCTCCCATTTCTTCTTACTGTACACAACGAATACCCAGAGTTGGGGATATCCTTGCCCAGTGACTGGATCACTAGTGAAACTCACTCAGTCCCCTACCTTCTCCATGCTGCTGCAGGTGAGAAGATGGATCGTCCTTTTGCAAACATAGACTCAGGGGAAAGAAAAGTATTTCTCCAGACCATCGTGAACCTGAATGAATCCTGTGTGCGCGCGCGCACGCGCGCACACACACACGCACACACACACACACACACACAGAGTTGATTGATGACCAGATTGCTGAGGGCCCTGCATTGAGTGTTACTCTTACCTGAAGCATCTTCCACAGACCTACTATGGCATTTCTTTTCATTTTCTGCTTTTAAGAATTGCCCAAGCAATCAATGACAATTATTTCTGTAGATATTTTAACATCATTAAACTTCAATAAGATCTGCGTTGTATAAGGTCTGCATTTTATATATTTTTTGCTGCCATCAATTATATATGATTTTTGTGGTTTACTTATGTGAGGTCTGCAAATGATGGTGAAGACAAAAATAGGTTACCATTATCATAACAAAGATCACAGAAGGCAACACTGAGTATGCTTACTAAGTGTCAGGCAGTGTGCCAAATACTTGGTATTTATTAATACATATTTTCCCTCATAATCAACCTATCATAGAGACTGTTAAGCTTTTGAACATGAGCCCCCATGAGAAGTGGACATTTAGTACATATATACTCCCTCTATGCGATGGTAAAAATTCATGGTCAACTTTTACTGTACTTAAAACTCATGATATTTTTTCTATTGTCTTCCATCTGATTCTGTCTCAATTAAAGAAATGCCAGTTGTAACTCAATAAAGTGATTCTATTACTCACACTAATGGGTTGCAGCCTGCAGAATGAAAGGTTATACTATCAGATTCTGTAGTATTACTATCCATATTTTACAGATAAGAGAACGGGTCTGCAGAGATTATGTGAACTGCCCAAGTTTACTTAGCAAGTGACAAATCCAGGGTTCAAACTCAGGCCGTCTCTGTCCAACACCCTCCCTCGCAGCACTAGGCTCTGTCTTGGGTGATCAGAACCTTCTGATCTTGAACTACTGTCACAGAAGACTGTACCAAATGGGGAATTTTTCTCTCAAGTATGGGGACAGTGTAGTGCTGGCCTCAGAAATCCTAAATAGAAGGGTTTAGAGATGAAGAGTGGACCCACTGGGGAGAATAGCACCTCTTCTTGTTTCTTTTTAAACTCAGAACATGTGCTGCTTTCGGAAGCTTGTATAAGGAGGCTGATGGAGCTTGACTATTGCCACCAAACCACCTTCTGTGCTCTACCATGGGAAGTTTACTTTAAATAGTCCAAAGAATTGTAGGTGAAATATACGTTTATCTAGAGTAAAAGCAGTCTCTGTTATGTGGAGCTTCCTGATGAGTGGTGAGAAGAGATGGAAATCCTTGACGCCTTGTAAGACATACATGAGGTCTGTCTGGAAAAAGCCAGCCATTATTAATATGACGAGAACAGTTTTGGTGACATTGATATAACCTGGCAGCCAAGGAGCATGGGCTGGAATGTGCATGTGTGAACAATGACGACTTCACTGCACTAGTCAGTGGGAGTGGTAGACACCGTTGAGTGAGCATGTTTTCAGTGTGGCTGTTGCATTCAAAATGACTGAATGAGTAGAGCACCAAATCTGCATTAAATTTTGCATTAAACTTGAACATTCCTCCATGGAAACTATTTTGATGATTCAGAACCCACAGCTCTGGGCAACTGGTGATTGGCAGCTTTATCACAACAACACACCCACTCATACATCATGTCTCCTGCAGAGATTTTTGGTGAGACATTAAATCACCCAGGTGACTCAGCTCTCTCTACAGCCCAGATTTGGCATCCTGCTACTTCTGGCTTTTACCAAAATTAAAAGCACCTTTGAAAGGGAAGAGACTTTAGAGCATCTATTAGATTCAGGAAAATATGACAGGGCAGCTGATGGCTATTGGAAGAACTTTGTGAGGTCCCAAGGTGCCTCTTTGAAGGGGACTGAGGCGTCATAGTCCTATGTACAACGTTTCTGGTATCTTATATCTTCTTCAGTAAATATCTATTTTTCTTATTGCATGGCTGGATACTTTCTGGCCGGAACTCATAGTTAGATGTGAAGAACGGCGAAGTTGGCAGGACATTTTTGGACATAGGCATTATTCTCTCCCTAGTGCTAACAAATATGATTTTCAAATATGGATGAGATATACAGGTATAAAATTCAAAGATAGAAAAGTCTTAGAGTGAAAAATCTATTTTTCTCCCATTTTTTCCTTGGTTGTTCCTCTCCTCTCTCCAGAATCAATCACTACTATCTGTTTCTTGTGTAGTTGTCCAAAATGTTGTACTCTGTGTGGGGGTGCATTAAATAATACATTCTAACACATTTTCTGTGCCTTAGTTTATTTTCCCCTTGCAGAATGTTCGAATTTGTTCCATGTATGTTTAGGTACCTTCCCGACACCTTTTTCACAGCTACATCATATTTCACTGTATGGATTTTCTAAAATTCATTTGACAGGATTTCTCTTAACAGATGTTATGTAATGTCTAACTGTTTTAAGTCTGATTATTTTCCAAGCAAATCGCCCTCAGGGCTCGGAGTCCTCTGTGTGGTCTTTTTATTCTTAGCAGAAGCTTCACAGCCTTCTGAGTCTTCGGCAGGAACTGATAAAGATCAGAGTGTTATATTAGGTCAGGAAGTTGCTTGATCTCAATTTTCTTCAATGCCTATTTTTAGCTTCTGAACAGTAATCATGGTAAGAAATCTTTATATCTTGCCCTAGACAACCATCTTTTAGATGATTAAAGTGGTCCCCTTGAAAATGTTCAAGAAATACAATTTGCTAACAGCTTAGAAAGTTGGTTAGAGATATTAAGTATTTATTTTTAGAAGGACAAAATGTTCTCTGAAAGTTCTATCGGCTTTATTTGTCATAGCCATTACAACTTTTTCAGATTTATTTTTCTATAATTTGTGGAGATTTGGAAATTTAAATGGAAGGTATATATTTTCTTAAATGCATAAGTACCTATTTCTTTGTTCTATTATTTGAAGACAATTCTGGGAACTGCTCAGTTTTACAAAGAAAATGCTCATTTACCACCTGCATTTTCTGTCATTCATGCATTTTAAAACCATTTTAGCCAATTTCAGGAAAAACATTCAGTATCAGTGAGTGATAATCATATGAGAAATTGAGCAGCGAGGCTCAAGTGGAAAGTTGGTAGAAGTGTATGGATCAGTGATTCAGTCCATCTGTGTTTTTCTGACTCAGTTATACCCACACTAACTCAGAGATAACAGAATTGGCGCAACGCAGCCCCTAATCTAAAGAAAACAATGCTGCAAATCCTTTGAGAAGTGATTTTAGAATTTAATATTTTCCTGCCAGGAGATTTATGACCTGACATTGAACATGATTAAGGCTCAGTTCCAAACACTTGTTCATTTCCCCTTGCTCAGCATTTTGTAAAACTGCGGAGCACACTAACCCGATCTGTGTTAGCCAAGCCTAGGATACAAGATTTGATACCTTTGTCACCAAGTGCGATCTTTGGGGTGTTTGGGTTTTAATGTATGCAAATGTTTTCTACTGTGTGATGCGTTCGGTGACAAATTATTACACATGCCACCAATTTAATTTAAAGTGCTTCTCCTGTATAATTTATGAATCCCTGATATAACAACATACCCTTAATGGTCATTAGAAAGTTATACTTTCTTATTTTGCTAAATCATGTGGCCTCCATTATACTTAATACACTGTCTCCATTTGTTCCTTTGTGCTAGGTATTTTATGTTACAATAAAAAAATAATCAACCATCCAAATGAGACTGCAATCACATTCACTTGGGAAATTTCATTTAGAGATATTTGATACATTTTTGGAGGCATTTTAGGGATCTGCTTCAGTTAATTTATATCTATAATTTGGTTATATATAAAATTAAAGTTAATCTGAGTGGACAGAATCAATACTCTTCTAAATTTAATTAGATGGCCAGCATCCAAGCAGGAGACTATTCTTTTTAGTACCCTCCTTTGCTCTTTTCTTCCAGGGTGAAATAATTCCTTTGCCGAAGTATGTTGGACAGTTCCCTGGTGGCTGGTTCTATAGAATCCCGCAGCTGTGGGGGTAGCAACATGAGAAGGGGTGAGGGGCATGGGCAAGGAAGCCATTGTATTTTGGAGATAGTAACATGCCTGCCTTTTCTCCACATCGCAGCCCAGCCAAGGGGACAATGTCTCGTTTGCAGTGGCTGTGCAGTGACTGTTTCTAATCCAAACTTATGAAAGAAGATGGTGTTTCAGGCTGAAGCATTCCAGGACAGAGAGAGGAGCGGTGGGGAATTAAATCAGAAGTTAGATTGGACTTGCCATTTCAGGATCCTACTCTTTATAGTTACGTTTGATATGGGATGCTGGGAAATGTGGCAATAAATTGAAGCTGATATTTTATTTCAGGCAATAACTTTCTTTTTTATGTCTTTTGGCGCATCAGTAAAGCAACCTACAGAAGTTTAAGAAGGGCTGGTTGTACAACCATCAGGCTTTACGTTCAATGCCATGATCGGGATTTTATGTTATTGAGGGAGAAGGTCGTTCACAGGGTTTTAAGAAGGTGATTTGACTCTCGCTCCATGGCACAACTAGGTTGAGTTGTTCTGGTTGACACTATAGAACTTACGTGATGAGCATTTTTAGCAGTAAGTTCAAAATAAGGTTAGTGATATTTAAGATACATGAATTATTTCTAATTTTCTTTTGTCTTTTTTTAAAAAATAAATGCATGCTGAAATTAGTATTTTAATTCTTCCCTTTGTATCATCACAGATAAGTAAGTATGTGTTTAGCAGCCATTATGGGGAAGACACGGTGGGGGCTGCAAGGAAACATAAGAAAGGCCTTTGTCCACAGTGGTTCTCGGTAACCTGGTTGAAAAAAAAAGCTGGCAAAAGTAGAGGAGATAATAGTAACCATAGCCCCATAGAGGTCATGATCTCATTGAAGGTGTTATACAGACTGTCCACACAGAGGCATTTGTGTAACCCCATGTTAAAGAACATGAATTCCTTTTTATAAGAATAACAAAGACAGAAGCAACTGACTTTTTTAGGGGGGAGGTTCCATTTCTTGGACCTTTTTTAAAAATGAAAATTGGCTGGGCACTTACTAGCCGTCAGGCACTGTTCTGTATGTTGTACAAGTATGAAGTCCTCTAACCGTTGCCATCCCATGAGATGGGTGCTCTGACTGTTGTTCTCTCGCAGTAGGTAAAGGAACCGGGGCGGAGGGTGACTCATGAGTTGCTCAAGGTCACAGAGCTCAGAGCTGAGGGAGCTGGGTTAGGAAAGCAGAGGGCAGGTCTCCCCAGTCAACACTCTTAACCTCTGTGCTGTATGCTCTGTCACTTTGCTCACTAGTTAACGCGTCTCTGTTTTAAAGCTCAGTAGATGTCCTCCTGTTTGCCCTCGTAAAATACAGGCTTCAGCTAGGATCAGACACCTGAAATTTATTCCTGCAGAAGATGATGATATGTTCTTTTGGTGCAAATGTTTGCAGCACTACATAATTTGGTGATTAAATTAATCCCCTTTGGTGAGGTGGGGGAGTTTCTAGGAGAATAACACCCTAACTTTAGGAAGGTGAAAACTGCTTATTTATGCAAATATGTATTTCCAATGCCTCTTCAGTCTCAACCCACTTTCTTTTTTTATTTTTTCAAGCATTTTTGTTGAACTTATTAGGGTGACATTGGTTAATAAAATTGTATAGCTTTCAGGTTTACAATTCTATAACACATCCTCTGTATATTGTGTTGTGTGCTCACCACCCCATGTCAAGTCTCCTTCTGTCACCATTTATCCCTCCTTTCCTTTCTCTACCTCCCTGCCTCCCCACTTTCCCTGTGGTCATCACCATACTGTTGTCTGTGTCTATAAGTTTTTTTTCCTTTAATCTCTGCACCTATTTCATCCAGCCCTTCAATGCCACTTCCCTCTGACAGCTGTCAGTCTGTCCTCTGTATCTATGAGTCTGTTAGCTTATTTGTGTTCATTAGACTCCACATATGAGTGAAATCATGTGGTCCTTTCTTCCTGAGAAGATCCTCATGATGGCATGTCACAGATCACAAGAGATTTAATCACAGCTTCCAGTGTCCCCACACTGAAGAGGGACCTTTAGAGACTAGGTGGAGGAATGTTCGTTGTCAGGACGGTCCTTGCCCAGTGCTCCGTTTCCTGAATATCAGCAGATCTCAAACTTGAGCCTGCCTCCGAATGAACTGGAGTACGTGTAAAATGACCCAGATTGCTGGGCCCACGCAGAGAGCTCTGGCTAGGAAGTTGGGGAAGGGCCTTGAGCACTGACTTTTCTAAGAAGTGTCTAGTGAAGGTGATGCAGCTGGTCTGCGGACAACACTTTGAGAAGTACTGACTTATCCCGAAAATTAACTGAAAGAATCCAGGTGGCCCTCCCCTTCCTTCCCTTTGCTTTTAGCTCAGTACTCACTCCTTAAATGCCCTTGTTTTGTTTACAACGATTAGAAAATCAGGAGAACAGCTTTCTTGGACCCTGGAAAGAGTCCAGTAAGTCTCTTAATAATATAATGACTGATAAGATACTACACGTTTAATAAGTATTGACTGCATTTCTTGAGTGCTTACCGCAATGCCAGGCATTCACTAGGCCCATTGCCTATTCTCTTACGTAATAAAACACCAAGTGTGGTGATCAATGTTATTCTTATCTTCATCTTGCACTGGGAAACTAAGGGTTAGAGAGCCGCATGCTTTCTCAAGATTACATATGCCACACGAGGGAGAGCTAAAATTCAAACCCAGATAATGAATGAATTCCAATTGCTATGCCCTTGACCTCTGTGTTTTTAAAAATCTATAATGATGAGCTGAATTTTAGTTAGACTTCAAGTTTTGGCACGAAGGGTCTTTCATTTTTATTTCTCCTTCTTTTTTTTTTTAAGTTCTTAAGCATCTTAAAATTAGTAAGGGAGAAGAATTGCATGACTGCAGATTTGTCAGAGAAAATGTATAAATGTAAATCCCTGCTTGGTATATGACATTTTCATGTTTAGTGGTCCTCTTCAAATTTCAAAGGTTAAAGTATTAATGCTAAGAAAATAATTTTTTTGTGGATGGCTTTGCAGTTGTTTGTTTGCTCCTCTACCTGTCTACCACGAGGGATTTAAGAAGTTATTATTAGACTTTTATGGGTTGTAGTCTCATTGAAAACTACAAACCTAATGAGAAGTGTGTACTAAACTCTGTATACTACCCAACATCCATCTGTGGGCTCTGGATGAAGACTTTCTGCGCTAAAGACAGCAGAGCAAGGAGGAGCAACTTGGGCTATTGTATCTGAATGGCCTTGGGTTTGCATTTGTTCTTCCCGTTCATGAGACCTTTGGAAGGTCTTATATCTTCATCCATAAATGGCAATGATGGAAAGAATAATCTCTAGCTAATAGGGTTGTTGTGAAGATTATATTTTAAAAAAACTTGCCTAGCTTGATATCTGCTACAACCGTGTTTCTCAAACTTTAAAGGGCTTTGAGTCACCTGGAGGTCTTGATAAAATGCAGACATAGATTCAGCAGGTCTGGGATGAGATTTTTCATTTCTGACAAGCTTTTGGTGATGCCAGCCCACGGACCACATTTTGAGTAGCAGGTGCTGCAGAATGTTCACAGGAGAAATGTTTCTTATTAGTAAGTACTCTTAAATCTCACATTAACAGAATATTTTCATTGAGAATGCTGCACTCCGTTTGGGGTGGTCTGCTCAAAAATGCACATACCATAACATAAGTTTTGAGAAGTGAGGCATTTAGAATCATCTCATGGGGAAGTAATGCATTACATACTGGTTTTGTGCTACATTGTACTCCCCAAATCAATGTGGAGTCCTGTTTGGAATAAGACTCCATTAAAACATTACCTGTATTCAAATGTTCCTGTGTATGAGCTAGTGAATGAAAGACGGGACTCGGTAACGTTCTATCATGTTTCCACTTCTGACAGCCAGATTTTTTTGTTGAAAGCAGCAATAGGCCATGGATTTCTAATTATTCCCGAAAAAAACTATCCTCTTCTTTTAGGAGCATTGCTCTTGATATACTTTGACTCAGGAATGGCTGAACTTATGTATGCTGGACTTTTGTCTGATAAACTTGACTCTTAAAGTGGACTTTAGAAGACACGAGAAGACAAACTACATACAAATGTCTAGTCACATCTAAAGTTTACAAAAAAAAGGAAGAATTTCTGACTTACAGGTATCTTTCGCAAGCAGGGGCTGAGTAACCAGTTCCAGTTTGTCAGTGATGACTCACTGCCTTGGTGCTGAATACGTTTTCTCTGACAGCTACTGCATCAACTGCTGACTAAAAGGAATGGCGAGGCAGGTAGAAAGCCTCTGGCAACCTGTGGCCTTGTTGTTAAGGCTGATAGAATCCTCTGCTTTGGGGAAAATTGATGGTGTAAGGCTCCACTCCATGTCTCATTTCTTTTCATTATACTACTTCTGTGCTGCTGAGATTTCTTCATAAATTTTATTGTTCTGTCTTGCACGCCTAGCCCAGTATGAAAGTCCTTAAAAGCAGGTGGTTCTACTGAAAAAATTTGCCTGTAAAAACGGAAATAGGGAGAGAGGCCTCCCCTAGTTATGCTCCAGAAAATAGGACAATAATCATCAAGAGGAGCTCTGACTAAGCATCTATTTTCTGATGACACGTGCTCCCTGTCGACACAGCACGGAAGTAGAGCGGAGGTGAACCGCATCAGAACTGGCTCCATCACAGTGCCCTGGTCTCCCGGGAAAGTATAGAATGGAAGGGTTTTCTACATACAGCTGCTGAATGTGCCAGCAACTGTGGATCAGAGCATTTCGTGAAAGGAGGGAGAATTACAAAAGGACTGTAATTCAGGCCTAGGCATTCACTGAAAGATTACATTTTATATGTTGTCATTCAATAGAATGTGCTAAATAAACATCCAACCTTTTTTAAGGACAAAATGTTTGCCCTAAAGCCCACGTACTGGATCAGCATCCACACCTCACACTTGCCATTCTCAGTAACAAGTGGAAGGTAGATGGCATTTATCCCAGTGGGTTTTCTCTGCAGGGAAAATGACAAATGAGTGACTTTAGTGATTCCAGAGTCACCTGTGGAGATGGTGAAACTATTCAGAATTCTCAATTTCTACCACATTTATTGAAAAAAAGGTAAATTTACTGAGGTGGGGCTAAGCAATTGGATTTTTAAACTTCTCTACTTTGATTTAAATCAGTGCATTTTGGAGTAGCATGTTGTTACCACATAGCATTAACTACCGACAATGAACAATCATTTTCTTGAGAGATGTAGGCAGTGAAATATTATAGAGAAGGGGCTTTGGCTTTAAAAAGACCAGGGTTCATATTTTGGATCTGTCCTTACTAGTTATATGAAATCTGTTTTCTGCACTTTCCTCATTTGATAGATGGGTACATCGCTCCCTGTAACATGGGGTGATTAGGAAGGTTAAAGGTAAAAATATATGCTTACTACAGTGCTAGACCTTTGCTACTCACAGTCTGGACCCATTATCAGCAGCAATCAGCAACACACTAAGGAGATGTTAGAATCTTGGCCCCTCCCAGAACCTCCTCCATCGGAATCTCTGTGGGGGTGGGGAAGGCCGAGATTCCTATTTCCATTAAAGTGTGACAAGTGCTGATATAGACAAAGATTAAATGTTTGTTAGTAGTGCTGGTCTTGACTGTTGGGTGCTTTACAGCTCTACGCTGCAAAGCTTACAAACATCTGATGGTTGAAACGAAACCATTTAATGGTATTTTTTTGTACGTTCCCCTTTATTATTCATTATTAACAAGAGTAGTTTCTGTTGCTGGTGAGGACTATTTTGGGGTTCAGTACAACTTTCAAAATGGCCTTTCAGATCTTAAAATAGCTTTTAGTTATCTCCTTCTTTTTATGTTTATGCATTTGAGTATCAACTTTTAAAGCCAAAGAAACAGTTTAAAAGTAGGCACAATGTATTTACAAATAAAAGCTCATCTAACAACCAATAAAATAGAAACTTGTGAATGTGTTTCAGCAAATGCTAGCCAGACTTTTTAAAAATCAGAATATTTGGAAACTAAGCTCTTTGTTGGCTCCCATAAATCTAAAATTAAGTCTAACAAATTTGTTGCTCTTGCCATGCCTACATTTCATGAGTTCCCCATCATTATTGGAATGAGAAATCATTGTGAACGCTGACAAACTTAATTTTTTTAATTTGACTTTTACAACTCACCAGTATATTGCTTGTAATTTTGCCCTGGCAAAAATATAGAAAAGACTAAATTCAAGAGGCACCTTCGCTGTGGTCCTCAGAAAAGTTTTTAGCTATCCCACTTTGAAAGGAAGGTACAGACACATTTGCTAATCTACAGCTAGACTTAACTATTACTGAAACCATTATTGAAAGGAATTATTTAAAATGAGAGCATTGTTTTTAACAGCAGACAACCAAGACGTTCACCAAATATTTTTCCCCCTTGGAGCACAAACTGAGTGAGAAAAGTGATTTTTTTTCCACATGTACTGTCTATTTCGGTTAGTGCGGCAGGTTGTTCTTGTTGACCGATTTTTAGTTCCACGTTTTATAACCTTTAACAACTCATGATGGTGGGAAGAAAAGATTTTCCCTCAGTCTACAGTCCAAGTTATTTCAGCACCTGCTGCTCACCATGGGCAGCCTGCTTTTAATGGCGAATCTCAGGGAGAAAAGTCTTGAGGACAGGCAACCGCAATGAGGTGCCCACAGTGATCGTCCAGGATGCTTACAGTCACAGCCTATTTAATTCCAACAGTGTTGAGGCTTTAAGAGATCTCTGAATATCTTTCACGTGAGCTTGGAACATTCACCCATGTTATCTGCATATATAACTTGGGTTGATCAGATTCTTGACTATATTCTTCATCTTCCCCCCTCCATGTGCTCCGTGGTTGATCTCTTATTAAATCCACTAGTGACACTTCCATCAGACTTGAAGAGCTGTCTTTTACTTCCAGCTAAAGGAGAAGCCGTGCTGTGAGACGTGTGAGCTTTTATGTTTCGGGTCAGTAATAATGAACGAAGGTATAATACCCTTCACACTGGCCCTCCTGTCCAACTCTGAAATAAGTGCCACGGCAGGACAAGTAGCTCTTTAAAGTAGCCCTTCTTGTCAATCACGTTGACTAATTACCAGCAGAGGACTCTAGCATTTGGCAACCTTGGAATTCACTCTAAAAAACACCACCAACTCCTGGAACTTGGGGAACTGTCATTCTTTCTGCTGCCTCATTTTCTTATTCCTTCATTGTTCTCTGGTACGTGAGGAGGAAGGAAGCTCTAGTTTGGTGGATATAATTCTGTCCCTCAGTAAAATTCTCAGTGTGCAAGTAAGTCTGCCATTTCCTCTTCCTTCCACTTTGTCTCTCCCTTTGGGCCTTACTGCTGTGGCCGTGGCGTTGTGGAAGGATCAGTGGGGGGCCAAGGGGACGAGTCAACCCAGATTGCTGCTCCCTGATCTGCCTGTGCCCAGCAGTGTGACCTCGAAGCAGTCTCATGGCTCTTTAAGGGAACTCTCCAATTGCCCATGTCCCCGCATATTTATCTCAGTCACGATGGGGAAGAGGAGAGAGGAGAAACAGTCAGGAGATAGTTAGCATTTACTATAAAAATATGTATCTTCAGGGTGAATCACATGCCATGGCCATTATGTAAGCCAGGCAATTTGATACGATTTGTACTAATAGATTTCTCTACTCTCACCTCAAAGCATAGGAATGCATCTCTGTATCTGTACCTGTATCTCTATTGGTATCTATCTAACTGTATGTATATATGGCAAGTTCTACCTATTTTATTACTGTTATGGTCGTATCTGATTTGAGTCTAAATAACGGAGCAGATGGAAATTGTTCTTAGTGTCCACAAGTATATTTTTCTGTCTTTGCTTTCATGTTATTCTCCCCCCACCCTCACCTCATGGCCTCCCTGCTTAAATCCAGGCCTTCTTGTTCTTCTCATCCTTTACATCCATTGTCAGTCCGTCCACCTCACCCATCCCCTGACCTGTCTAACGCGTGACTTCGGCACATCATACTCCGCGTGAGACAAAACAAAGGAGGGCCAATGGAGAGCTCAAAACTGATGACAAACTCAACAATCAGGCTATTTAAAAGAGGTGTTATGGCTTAATGTTGTTAAAGATAATTCCATTTTAACCAGAAGATCGATCATTTGTAAGCTTTTTTACAAACATGTGTGTGATTGTGGAATTACATGGGAAATAAAATTCAGTGGGGTGGTGGTTGCTTGATCTGGTTCAGAGAACACTCTTGAAGCTGTATTAGTGATTGAGTTCTAGAAAGGTTAGTCCTTTTGAGAATAACATTATAAACTATGCCTTTTTGAAGGGTCAAATTCATGTCTGTTTTAGGTAGCACATGCATAGCTGTATTAACTTTTATGTCTTGAACTAAGATGAGTTCCTATCAGATTGTATAGTGAGCCCCAGATGAGATGGGACCTGATGCAGGCAGAACCGTATTAAGTATTGGCATCCATTTCTTTTCAATTTGGAGAGCTGTGATGTTTCTGGAACTTTGAGCATTTCATTTAGAATTTATATAAAAAGTCACGCCAAATCTCTATTTCTGCTTTTCATTATGTATTAGCCTCAATTTCAAGAGATATTCAATATCTCAAACTAGTTAAATTTACTGTGTTCTTCCTTCAGATGGGAATTCCTTTGGGATTACGAGCAGAAGACATGCAGCACTCCTATGTCATGAGTCCTCCCAAGACCCTTTCTCTTTTATTGAAACAGCTTCTGATGGTGACATAGAGGAAGTCTCCCCTGTGGGTAAAGCTAATAGTAAAATCGCCCCGTAAGCAGCATCAAACACTGTTCACCTGCCAAACTGTGGCATAATCAGAAAATTACTTTTTCCAGTTCAGTACTTCAGGATTTAAATGTGAGCGTCACAATTTGGATTACTCAGCTTGTTCCTTTCTTCATAATCACAGACTTTGGGCATAGGAGAAAAGTGCTTTCAGAAATTGAGGAAGGGGTGCTGAGTGTAATTTTCGTGGTCATAAACTCTCACAGAGTGACTAATTGTTGAGGATTGTAGTAGAGACCAGAGTCCAGCTTTCCTCCAGGACTGGGGTTAGATACATCTTTGGTTGTCAAGGAAAATAATTTTCAGGTTTTTCGTGATAGAGCTGATCCTTGTTGGCAGCTCTCATCACCTATTTACCAAGAGAATATATTTTCTCATTGAAAATGTTTAATTCCACAAACAGATGGTATGCTGACACCTTTCCAGGACATTGGTGTGGAGGGTGCAGATTCAACCAGGGTTCCCAAGAAGTCCACTTAGGTGGGGGCACAGGATGAGAAAACAGACCGAGATGGACAACCGGAAGCAGCGACTTAAGAACAGGACTGAGGGCAAACTGTGGTCACTGTGTGAGAGACAAATGGCAGCTAGTTTCAGGGTGGAGGAAGGAGCAAAAATCATGTCCCTACTGGAGAAAAATCATCCAATAAGCATAAGGAAAAACTTGGGAAAGAATCCGGGAGGGAAAGAAGGACTCTGGAAAGAACTAGGCTACTGTCTAAGGAAGAGAAGGGCCTGGTTTAGGGAAGAGCATCAGGAGGGAGAGTGAAGAGAAGAATTTCGTTACTGAAGGAAAGGCTTTATTTTAAATAACCCCGATCTCGAGGTGGGTTGGCCCCCTTCTGTGATGGACAGTGTCAGACATTTACATGTTACTGATGTCTTCTGGTGTTCCTTGTCTTTGTAAGTCCAACCCTATACTTCTGTTACGCAGGCCCAGAACCTTGGAGTGAACCTCAATCTTTTTCTATCTCCCAGACCTCACATCCAATTGTCTTTAATTCCTGTTAGCCCCACGGTGGAAAACATACCTGGACCAACAGTTGTTTCTCTTCATCTCCATTGCTACTCCCTTGGTCCAGGCCACTGTTCTCTCTTAGCCAGAGTATTATGGTGGCTTCTCACTTGAGAGCCCAGATCTTGGGTTTGGCCCTTACTCCTTTGTAAACTATTCTTACACAACAACCCTGGGGACCTTGTCAAAACCCTCCAAGGGATACCTGCCTCCCTCAGAGTAAACCTCCAAGCCCTCACTGTGTCCTCTGAGACTCCATCAGGGATTCCCACTTGGCAGCGCATTAGAATGCCGGGGAGTTTTACAGACATGTGGCTGCCTAGGCTCTAACCCAGACCAGACAAACTGGAATGCATGCGAATGATGCCCAGGCAGCATATCTTTCAAAAGCCCCATGCCCTCAGTTTTGGGGTTTTGACATTGAGGGAGACCAAGTCCCTACTCTGAAGCCTTTGATAACAGGTAAGGGAGACCAGGGACCTCACTCAGACCATTGTCATCCTTTGGGGCAAGTCGCTACACCAGCAGGATGAACACATTTGGGGGGACACTCAGAGGAAACAGGAAATTACAGAGTGAAGGAAAGCCAAAGAAGTAGTGTCCTGCTGGGTTTGAAGGTTGAAAGATTTTCCCTGAGAGCACAAGGAGAACATGGACCTGAGACAACGTCATTTATTATGGTTACGAGATGCCAAGAGGGAACATGTTGATGAGACCAACAGCTGAGGCCTTTGAAGCAAGCAAACCTGGGTTCAATTACTTAGGCAAGTCACTTTACCCCTTAGAGCCTCAATTTTCCTCTCTGTAAAATAGAGATAATAAGAGTACCTACCTTGTAGGGGTGTGACAATTACCAACTGTGTTTGGCACATTATAAGGATTCAGTATTGCCAAAGCTAATGAGGTACTGTGTTCAAAGAGAATTGAAAGGAATACCTTGCAGTGCTTCATGGCCTGCACAGGGTGCTGCCTGCCCTTGCAACCACGTGGTTTTCGGACCCACAGCATCAGCGTAACCTCGCGCCAGTCAGAATGCAATGCTTTGGCCCCGTCCCAGAACCACTGAACGGAATCTGCATTCCAGCAAGGTCCCCAGGTGATTCGTGCACACATTAAATTTGAGGAGCATTTGTGTAAAGCATAAAAAGATGAATAAGAAACAGCTCATGCCCTTATGGAGCTTAGAGGTCCCTGCAACAACTTTAGTGTTTACAGAAATAATTATAATGTGATAAGTGACATGAGACAGCCACGCCAAATGCCAAAATACCACAGATTGTTTCGAGCTAAAATTGAAAAGAGTATAAAGTTTCTTTTCTGACAGATAAATTCTGGGAGTTCTTAAAGTTACAGTGAACGCTTTTCCTGTTCTGCCCCCTTCCAAATGCTGCACACTGAAGTTTAATATGTATGTAAGTGCAGAGCCAAATGTGCTCATGCCTGTTAGGGACAGTTGACCTGCAAGTACAAGATGAGACATTGCCCAAAAGGAAAGGAATAAGTATCAAATGATAACAAAAATAACCCAATAATGTTAAGCCCATGAAGTAGACTACCCAGAGAAAGGTCAAGTTTAAGACAAAGCATGTGAATGGAAACATTGCAGTTACCTTAATTGTTGATCATCAGTTTTTGGAAAAAAAACTACTTTTTAAATTCAAAAGCAATGAATAACACACAAACATACAAAAACTGGCCTACAGTTTCCCCCATTGACGTGGTAAATAAAATACTGATTTGTTAATTTTCTCCTTTTAATGGTAAAACAGTTTAACCAAAAGACATGATTAAACTCCTTATAATCACTGCAGGGTACTTATTTTTGGAAATATTAGCCACAAATTGAATTTAAATGATTATTAAAATATAGAAAGAGACTGGCATTGTTGAGTACATCTGAGGCAAAGAATGGCATGTGTCAGCTTTAAGAGAAGCTACATCCACTATTCTATATTTCAAAAAGCCTTCTAAGGGGATACAGAGTAAAAGTTAAGATGATAATTTTCATGAGATGCAATAATTTAGTCCCTTCCCGTGGTGAAATGGAACGTTGTCAGGTTTGTACAGAAACAGATAGCTTTGGATTTGAAGGCTGTTTCAATAATATTAAAGATATTATTGCATTTTATTTAAGTTCACAGCACAGGTATTTTGCTTTTATATTTTTAAGTTTATTTTTAAATAAGCAGGTAAAATTTTCAAGTTTGGGGATATATACTTCAAGTTATGATAAAATCACAAGACCTAGTGTAATATAGGCCAAAATAATAGTGTGACGTGTTTAACTTTTTGTCACTGGCTGAGATTAATAGTATTTGACGAACGTGAATAAATTCAGCTGGGTTTTGTTCTTGGTATGCAGGTGTTGTGAATAGTGAAAGTGATTCTCGGGTGACTAATCGGGCCGCTGTCATCCTGACCCTGCAGGCGTGAACTTGTTCACGGTTAATTTTATTTGGAACTGTTTGTTACTACTAAACGTAAAGATCTGCTGTTGTCCTACTTCAAATTGCAATTTTGTCTGCAATGGCTTTCGTTTTTATGTTTCAGAACCGACTTCAAATGGAAATTTCCTACCTACCTTCTTCAAATAATGCACATTTGCATAAAATTACCTAAAATAACATATTTGTCTTGCAAGTAATATTCTTAGGATTTTTTACAGATTGTTTTGGACGAGGGAAGCCTGAAGGAAGGGTCTCAGTTGGGTAACAGATACTGAGAAGTACTTACATTACTTTGTTGGCTTTTTATGCAAATGAAGCAGGTGTTTCACTTTCTCTTCAGGAATTAGCAGCTCTCAATTCCTCTTCACCACTTACATACTTCTGATTTGGTCTCAAACAATAACAAATGCTGGCAAGTTTTTGGTACCTGGAACAAAGGGTCTGATAAGGAAGATAAACCTGTTCACAATGCATGTGGTCCATCTGTCACCAAAATAAATATATATTCTGGATTTTTCAGCCCTTTCAAACTGTTTAGATTTTTAGAAAACTCTATTTGAAGAGCTAGTTAAGAGTTGTGTTGTGTGGGGGCTATGTTCTTGTAATGTAAGTTCATCTTTCCAAGCCATTTATTTCTAGTTATAGGTTCTTTTGTAGAGTATGAATTTTTGTTTTTAGAAATCTGAGGTCTTTATAGCTGAAATCCTGGGAGAGCTGATGTTAGGTAGTGATTTGAATGATTTTAAGTTTTGCAATATATTCAGGTATATACATCTTTCCCCTGAATGTCCTATTTTCCATAATTTCACCACTTTCTTATGATTTGGGATACCTTGAGTCATCTATAAAAACCATTAAGAGTTGAGGGACAACCTCCACCCCCACATTTCACATGTGATGGTGACCCATTAAAATCCATACTAATACGTGAGAAGACAGCTATACATAAATTCTTACAATGGTTTTTATTTGAGCTCATTTAAATTTGACCTATTTATTGGACTTTATTTTGTAAGGAAACATCTCTTTCTCACTTTTACTTAGTACTTGAAGGGCTTATACGATTACCAGTAGTTGTGTTTAGTGAAATAAACTTATTTCTTAAGCAGAGTTACTTGCTATAAATTGGGGTGTTGGAGTGCTGGGTGGAGGAGGTGAAGGGATTACATAAAATAGGAAAAACTCATGGACAGGGCAACAGTGTGGTGATTGCCGGGGAAGGAGAAGTCGGGGGTTGGAGGGGGGTGGAGGCAGGTAAAGGGGGGGTAAATGGTGATGGATGGAGACGTGACTTGGGGTGGTGAACACACAGTACAGTGTACAACTGACGTGCACTGAGAATTATACAATTGTAGAATTGAACAGTTGTACAGTTGTGCCCCTGAAACCTGTATAACTTTGTTAACCAGCATCACTCCAGTGAATTCAATAAAAAGGGAAAAAAGGAATAAATGTGTCCAAGTAAATACATAAAAAAATAAATAAATTTTATGAGATAACTAAAATGTGATTATTTTTGGTTTACATGTCAGAACCTAGATATAATTGGCCAACAAGTATGCTATCATTTAGCTAATTTGCAGTAGAAACTATGTTTTTCGGTAAATACTAGTCGGAGCCATATGAAATTACTGTTTGACCACTTTTGACCTACACATATGGCAGCTGCACTTGCTTCTACCTGATGCTGAAAGCCGAAACAGGGAATGTTGCACTAATTAGAACGATAACAAAACGAGCTGTGTAATGGGTAACATCTCACTCGAGTGGTGCAAGTTTTTGTGCTAAAAAAGCAAACACTAAAAGAAAAACACATATCTAAGGGACTTGCTATTTTTATTATCATCGTATAAGTGTGAAAAAGCTAATTAAAACTATTAATAACTGCAAAATTGAAGGTACCATCAAAGGGCTTATAACAACTAAAGCTGAATACGCAGCAAAAATACATATGGATTGCTCTGAAATAATTTTGTGTTTCCTAACTAACATCAAACGAACCAAACTTCCTGATTTTAATTAGTGAGGAACAACGGCATGGTTATTTTCATCCAGTTTTGGTGCTTATTTCCTTTTTTTTATTGTTACAGGCGTAGATGACATAATGGCGTCGGCTTGCCCCTCTGTAAAACAGTGGTGTTACAAGTGTTCTGAGGTGCCTTTCGCAACCGGCTGCCTTACAAATAGAAAAAAAACAAACAAACATGCTTTAAAGAATATTTATTTAAGCAGTTATTATGATGGGAAAACATCAGAGTGGAAATGAGGTATGTTTTAGAGAGCTCTGTGCTTCAGGTCATATTTTTTGGAGTTCATGAAAATAAAAAGAAATTGTAAAAATTTAAACCATGACTATTTTTCTCTTTGAACTTGAGTTCCTGTTGAGATTGGAAAGAAAACTACATAGTGACTCCTGCATGCTACAGAGAGAGGTCACCTCCCTTTCAGGGGCCCTTTCACAAAGTGACGTTGTCATTCACCATTCGTTTATGAAGTGCCTGTTGTGTGTCCGGGCCAGACTCACAGGTTCTAGGGTGTGGCCCTTGGGGGCGGAGAGCCAGACACCTGTTTCATTAGCACACTGAGACCAAAGCTCAGACATGCTTGCATTAACCCACCTCAATTTATTAATGTACACACCAAATGCAGAAATTCAATATATTGGTATATAATAAGAATTTCCTTGTGCCAAATGATTTAAAATATACATCTGAACCTACTCAGTGCTGTCTCAGTGGACATTACATTACAGGGAAAATGAAATTATAACTAAAAAACTACTAGTTGAGATGGTCCTAAGAGGGAATGGAATGAATTGCATGATTCCGTGTTTACATTGGTCTCTGGGACCCTGATGTCTCCCACTCCACAATCGTGATGCAACTTCCAGGGGCCCACGTTGCTCGAGGTTATGAACTGGAGTATGCCTCCTGTAGACAGTGCTTGGGTGCAGATTACGTTTTTTGAAGATAGTCCTTCTTTTTTCCTCAGTTTCACATTACACTTTCATCCTTGGCTCAGTATTTTATATAAGCTTGCTAATCCAGCTTTCTAGCTTAATGCCTGGCCACAAAGGTGTTCAAGAAAGTTTTGATCAGTAGATGCTATCACTTAGCCAGCTACAGAATTCTGACCCGCTGAGGCCCTTTGTGTAGAGTGTATTGCTTCGTTGTAAGGGGTGTGTGTGCGTGTGTAGTGGAAGGGTAGGGTACCTTCTCTCAGGCCTTGTTGCTTTGGGATAATAAACATTTTCTGATTACATATTATTTGGCAAAAGTTCTTCATATGCTTATGAATTTTTTTATTTGCTTGCCGATAAAGATTTAAATGGTGAAGACTCCAGAGATGAAGCTTCAAACCTTAATGAAACTCAAAGTAATCCTTAATTCCTCCCAGTTTAGTGAAGCTCTTCTGATGATAGTGAGTGTGTATTTGGGTGGGTGCATGGGTGGGGAGAATCTACTTTTTTGTTTGCTTGTTCTGTTTTTTAAATTTATTTTTATTGTTGTTCAAGTACAGTTGTCTCCATTTTCCACTACCATTTTCCCCCACCCCACCCACCCCCACTTCTCACCCTCAATCCTACCCGCCCTTTGGCATTTTCCATGGGTCCTTTATACATGTTCCTTGACGACCCTTCCCCTTCTTTCAACCGTTATTCTTCTCCACTCTCCCCTCTGATCACTGTCAGTTTGTTCTTAATTTCAATGTCTCTGGTTCTATTTTGCTTGCTTGTTTGTTTTGTTGATTAGATTCCACTTATAGGTGAGATCATGTGGTATTTGTCTTTCACCACCTGGCTTATTTCACTTAGCATAATGCTGTCTAGTTCCATCCATGCTGTTGCAAAGGGTAGGATCTCCTTCTTTCTCTCTGCTGCGTAGAATTCCATTGTGTAAATGTACCACAGTTTTTTGATCCACTCATTGACTGATGGGCACTTAGGTTGCTTCCAGCACTTGGCTATTTAAATTGTGCTGCTATGAACATTGGGGTGCATAGGTTCTTTTGGATTGGTGTTTCAGGATTCTTAAGTTATAATCCCAGCAGTGAAATCACTGGATCAAAAGGCAGTTCCATTTTTAGTTTTTTGAGAAAATTCCATACTGTTTTCCACAGTGGCTGCACCAGTCTGCATTTCCACCAGCAGTGCACTAGGGTTCCCTTTTCTCCACAACCTTGTCAGCACTTGTTTGTTGATTTGTTTATGATGGCCATTCTGATGAAGTGGTATCTCACTGTAGTTTTAATTTGCATCCATCTGATGGCTAGTGATGCTGAGCATCCTTTCATATGTCTTGGGACCCTCTGTATGTCCTCCTTGGGGAAGTGTCTGTTCAGGTCCTTTGCTCATTTTTTAATTGGATTGTTTGTCTTCCTGGAGTGGAGTCATATGAGTTCTTTATATATTTTGGAGATCAAACCCTTGTCCAAGGTATCATTGGTAAATATATTTTCCCATATGGTTGGTTCCTTTTTCATTTTCTGATGTTTTCTTTAGCCGTACAGAAGCTTTTTATTTTGATGAAGTCCCATTTGTTTATTCTTTCCTTTATGTCCCTGACTCTTGGGGACATATTGGTGAAAATATTGCTGCATGGAATATCTGAGCTTTTCCTGTCTATGTTCTCCTCTAGGACTTTTATGGTTTCACGACTTATATTTAAGTCTTTTATCCACCTTGAGTTTGGTGTGTGGTGTAAGTTGGTGGTTATGTTTCATTTTTTTTGCACGTAGCTGTCTGGCTCTCCCAAAATCATTTATTGAAGAGGCCATCATACTCAGATGTACAATCATTTGCCAGAAACCTGAAATTTGTTCTTGGTTTTAGCATAATCTTCACTAAACGGGTGGTTTTTTGCTCCCCAAGTGACTATTTCATTATTAAAATTACTGCATGTGTAAGATATTTTGCCTATAAACAAAACAGATAGTGTTAATAGTTTGCTATCAGCCCTCAAAGTATGAGTCCACAGGGTAGACTAGTGGGTTGAGAAGATGTTTTCAGAAAACCCTAGGAGAAAACTTTCAGAATACTTCTGAAACCATGAACTTCTGTTTTCTGTTTTATATTTCTATACCTGAAAAAAAAAACCCAACCCCCCCCAAAAACTACTTCCCCTTCATGCTCTCCCCCTTTTCTAAGAATAACTCACTCTTGGTTTGTTACCCTATAACACATGCCAAAAATCAGCCCAGAGTGAATTTTTGTAACCAACTCAGAACCCCAAAATAGAAACTGCTGACAGTTCCTTAAATTACAGTAACACTGGCAGGTGCCTTGGTAATAAATTCACAGACTTAGAATTCACAAAACAATAAAGTTATGCAAATGGGAGCATGTAGGAAGAATAATCAGAAACAAATGGCACAGCAGTAAGTTTAGTACTGTGGGATCCTGGCTGTACTAACGCAAGGCAAGCAATACTGAGGGGGATCATAGGGAAACTGAAGATTACCCAGGCCGCGCTGGTCAGTGGGGCTCAGTTGGATGGAGCATGGTTCTGTAACCAAGGGATTGTGGGTTTGATTTCCAGTCAGGGCACATTCTTAGGTTGCAGGTTCGATTCCTGGTCCAGGTGAGTATAGGAGGCAACCAATTGATGTTTCTCTCTCTCAGGGATGTTTCTCTCTCCCTTACTCTCTTCCTGCCTCTCTCACTCTTAAAAAAAAAAAAAAGCAATTAAAAAATATCCTGGGTAAGAATTTAAAAAAAAAAAGATTACAGAGGAGACCAACATAATAAATGAACACAATTTGGGCTGACCAATTAACAGCTGATTTCCCTATTACCATAGCCACCATCAGAGATGAGAAACCGATCTTAAGGTTTTGCACTTCAGGTACATGTAACAAAAGGCAAATGGGGAATAAAGAGAACTAGCTGGAGTGAAATCATCAGAGTTGCTTTAACTGTTTCTTCAGTATCATTCCCATCAGTCAGATTAGTTGTTTAATTTTAGTCAAACAATCAAGCCTGTAATACGTTTTGAATTCCATTTATTTAAATGTCCCTGCTTAATTATCACTTACATTTTTTTATTAAACTCTGATACTATTGGCATAATGGAAAGGTTTTTTTTTTAATGAAGAGAAAAGTCAATATGTTCAGTTAACGTAGGTTTAGGAAATAGAAATTTTCAATTAAAACTTAAAATAGCTCTCATAAGCAGAGAAGGAAATGGAGCTGAGTAATATAGCACCGTGTTGTAGTTCGCAGGATGTAACACAAGTGTTTAACTCTTTCCTTGTTGGCTTCTGTCACCTTTAAGTAACTCCCAAAGAAGTACAGAATGGCTCTTGGGTACATAAGAAAGACATATTGGAATAATGATTATTTTGAAATACAGTAAATTAATCACCCTACTGAAGGGGAAGAAACAGTGGACTACTTTAAATTTGCTGGAGACAGGAACCATAACTTCTCACGCTATACTGACCTAGCACTGTTCTCTGGCACTTGATAGAGTCTTAATATTACCTGAAATAAAGAAAAATATCATTTGTAGACATATGCTCACAAAAATCGGGTTCAGAGGCATGGTGGGGACCCTCTGTGCCGAGCCTCTCAGGAAAAGGGGGTCTGGAGAAACGTCTAGAGTTAGCCACTGAGGTCACAGAGCCAGGCTGGAACACACGCAATAGACTTCATCAGGCTCCAGAGGCCTAGTGTGGCCTCATTAGCCAGGCATTCCAAAGACTAAGTTCGTTTAAAAACAATGCCTTTTTTAAAGTTCTAATAGGAAGATACTACATAATTTTTCTGATAATTTCCTCATGTAAACATTTTCAAACTAACAACCAAAATGGTCTGGTGGGGCCAGTAAATATTGTAAGTCATTGCGACCAGAGTTCCGCTAAGAGACCTCCCCGTCCCATCTCAAAGACCATTTTTTATTTTTTATTTTTGGAAGTCTGCAGTTTAGAGCTGTGCTTATGTATATGTATATGGATGTGATTTTTTTTCTAAAAATCCCCTTCCTAGTCAATTAAACTGGATTGTTGCTTCTCTCCTAGCGTGTAGTTTTCTAATCAAATTAATGAAAAATATTTTAAATGAGTTCATTTCATAACTAAACCAATTAAAAGGGGGAGCACATTGGAAGAGGACTGTGGCAGCAGAAGCTAAACAGAACTGCCCCGCCCTGGATTCTCTGTGCTGGACATGAGACTGTAGACAAATCATTGAGCCTCTGCCGATGTCAATGAATGCATCTGAAAAATTGTTTTCAAATTCAAGACAGTGGTTATGTGGTGGTAAAATGCCACTTCTCGTTTTGACCTAACTTTTTTGTGTTGAAGCTAAAGGAAGTCACCTCTTTTCACGTACCAGAGACTGTGAGCTAAAAGTTTTGTTAGGGCCGGGGGGACCAGTGTGCACCTTTTAACGATAAGAAAATAGAGGCCTGCTTTCATTTCGTAAGTGCAGGAGGACACTTTGAGAAAGCATCGATTCTGAGAAGATAAACTTCCACAAAGATCCTCACGCAAAGTATTTACTGTGGAGTGGGAAGTCTATTTATCGTGCCAAATTTAGTTGCTTATATTGTTAGCTATCAAGTTATATGCCCAAAGATACTATGCATAATATGTATATCATAGTCTCTGAGCAAAATGTAATAAAACCCGCTATTATAATGCAAAATAAACAATTCCGTGGAAGAACGAAGCACTAAAAACTATTTGGTAGGAGTCAACTAAAACTTCAATTCTGAGTCATTTGGAAAATAATAATGCTCTTGGAGGGGCAGGGGGCATGTAGCAAAGCTATACTTATAACCAAATATACTTGCATAGCATTAAGTCATTTCCCTTTAAACTACAAAAAATAAAACACAAAATACTTTAGGATTTTTTAAAAATATATAAAATTTAAACGTAACAATATAAGGGTACTTGGATGAGATAAAAAAAAAAAAACAGTTTAATGAAACAATGAAAGGTGGAGTGTGTATCTCCAAGAGCTGGTTCTTAAAAGTAATAATTTAAAATCCTTTGGATACATAACAAGAAAAAATGTAATACATGCTTATTTTAAAGATGAATCAAAATGTTGAAGTAAATATAAAAATTATAAGTTGATTCTCCGTGAAACCACAAGGCAGGGAAAATGCCGCGGCTGGCTGTAGTTGTGGAGTTAAAGAAATGCAGGATCTGAAATGGAAGAAATGAAAAACACATTATTTATGAATTACTTATCAAAATGTTTGAGCTTTTCAAATTTTTAAGAAGTAAATTCTTGTTTGCATAAATAGAAATGAATAAAAGCATTCCAATAAAAATTTTTCAAGGTCACAGAACTCAGAATCTATAACCTAACAGAAAATATGACAAAAATATATCTATGGACCAATCCCTTTTATGAATATATAGGCAAAAAGCCTAAGTAAAAAATAGCAAGTTGAATTTAGTAATATCTTGAAAGAATAATTCAATTCAACCAGGGGTGGCTTAGTGTAAGGAAGCCACCCCTTTTACTTGCAGAGTAATTAACACAGTATTTTCATATGGATTATATCATGATGTAATTTAAAAGCCATGAGCTCACTGGAGAAGGTAGCAATATCTTTATTTTACTGGCGAAAAAGCTGAAGTCCAGAGATAGGAAGTAATTTATCTGTCATTCACAGCTATGCAATTTCTTCACAAACACAGATGGCATTTTTCATTTTTTAAAAGATTTTATTTATTAATTTTCAGTGAGGGGGAAGGGAAGGAGAGGGAGAGAAACATCAATGTGTGAGAGATACAGCAATCTTTAGCCTCTCACATACCCCCAACTGGGGACCTGGCCTGCAACCCAGGTATGTGCCCTGACTGGGAATTGAACCGGCGACCTTTCAGTTTGCAGGTCAGCACTCAATCCCCTGAGCCACACCAGTCAGGGCATAGACAGCATTTTTCCATCTCCTTCAACTTTCAGAAAGAGAGATGGTTTCATAAATATGCACCATCTTTCTTGAATATAGTGGCCCATTCCCAATCATTTTCTAAACTGGCTCCTTCAAATACACCCACAATTGTGAAACCTTTCCAGGAGGGCTAGGAGGCTTTCTGCCCATTAGTAATGAAGTCCACTATAGAATATAGACATTTCTGTAGTGTTACTTTATTACAAGATGATCAAACCGGCTGAAGAGTGAGCAAGCAAGTGTGCATGTAAGGGAAACTCTAGATTAAGGCACTAAGAACTCATATTATTGTAACCAAAATACAAGTAATGTTCACTATACTTCTACAAAGTTAATCTGAAAAAATAAATTCTTCTCCCTGAGAGAGCGTTTTGAAGTTTTATATAGGAGTGTTATAAAAACAAGTTGCTTTTTAGCTCCACATCAACTTAGCTAGAAAAATAATTATCTTAATTGAACAGAGACTAACCCAAAGAGCTCAGAAGGACTTTGGATATCCTTTTTACCCAATTTCTGTAGCGCTGCCTCCCTCTGCACAGCTGACAGGAAGAAATGAAGAAAGGTTTTCCTCTGCTATAAATAAAATGCAGAAGTTTCAGTAGAAATGGGCATTTGAAGTTGGTTAATTTGCTGTTCCTCTTTTAAAAAGTCACTAAATTGAACGTGAAAATAATTCAACACAGTAAGTTGTTCATGGATTTCTCCAAACGACCGCAAATCTCTGGAAAACAACCCTACTTCTGTCACTGTTTCTGAAATAAATTACATATATTCCCAAATAATGCCGTTGGAGGAAAAAACTAACAAAAGCATTAAGAGATTATGTTTCTAGGCGCATGCAGAGCTCATTTTACTTTAATTATACAGTTCTTTAATTTGGTAATTATAAAATATTCGCTGACAAAATTAGTTTTAGTTACAAACTTAGGCATGCAAATTTCAAACAGCCACCACTTTTTCTGACATACTGTCAGAATGTCACAGTTTTTAAATAATGACAGTATGTGGTATGGCAGCGCTACTTTTTAAAGGAATACATCCACAAGAACTTCGCGTTCAGTTGGCTTCCTCAAAAGAAAAGAGATGAGGCATAAACAGTGGCAAGAGATTCACTGGCTTACAAAACAGAATTAAAATGATAAAATTTCAGCTTTCGCTCATCGACAGCTGTGACATTTACATCTATACTCACCTCCACTTGGAGAGTGGTTTTCTAGAACAATTGCACAGGAGATTAAACTAGCAATAATAATTCATTTTCTCCCAAATGGCTATGATTGCAACCAAATTTCTACTGGTTGTAATCATTAAAAAATAGAAGGAACACAGATTCATGATAATAAGTGCCTGTGTTAAAATGAAGACATTGTTATTTACATTACAGAGGACAATATGTTAGCAGGCCTCTGTTCCCAGAATCCACAGCACAGTGCCTGTTTGCTGGTCTTCATGTACATCTTACCTGGGCTGCATTTGCATCCATGTTTGAAGGTGAAAACACCAGAAGATAAAAGGGAGGTTAAGATAAAGCAAATGGATAGAGTTAGGCAACATCTCACGGGGAAGTTAAAATGAAGCTAGCCCAAAATGTTTATAGTAATAATAATAATAATAAACAGTTATTTGGCCCTGACACAACATGTGCTGGGTGACGTTATTATTTCCATTTTAAGGGGGGGAGAATGGAAGCACAGGAGGTAAAAATACACGTCCAGCTTCCTACAGCAAGCAAGCGTGCAGTTGAGTGAAAATCTGTTCCTGGATGTTCTGACTAGAGAGGGCGATTTCCTGATTTTCCTAAGGCAAAACTTTAACTTGTTGTGTGAACTTTATATAATTATAAAAATTATACCATTTATAGTATTAGTATGATATCATGAACAATAAAATACATAAGTGAAAAAATTGCAAACTACAAAATGTTTGTGCAGCTGAAAAGATTTTTGAATTATGTTAATTCATGGCTTACACTTGCCCCTTACATGTAGATTAGCCTCCTTCACATCAAATGATGACCCTTGTCCACTCATCACCTTTTCTGATAGATTGGGAAAGCGATGCTTTGGAGTCATCCTATGTACAGCACGGTTCCGTGTCCCTTTACGTTTTTACTTCCTTCTATGAGAACGTTCTAGGCAGTCTTAGAAAGATAAACAGCTCAGCATTTGTCCCCACCACAGACCTGAGAATAAGTCTGCTTTCTCAATGAATCTGTTCGTAATGCTCTTCCTACATTTCTGAAATTAAACATGTCTCCTTCATCCCTCTCCTTTCTCAGTCTCCAGTAGAATCTTGGAGGCGAAGGCTGTATAGCCTTCTGTGTGGACCATGGTCTGCAGCAAATCGGTCTATACCAAGACCAGCAGGGGCCTGGGCTAAGCTTACACTGTCCAAGGGCATGCCAGGAGGAACCAAGGGATGGGATCTCTCAGTCCCAGTCCTCCCAGCTGAAGAAGAGTTGCTGCTGGCACAAAGGTGCTGTAGGACTGAGAAGTGGAGAGTTAAAGTGAGCAGAGTCAAAGAAAGAAAGAACGAGAGAAGATTGATAAGCCCAAGACAGAGAAAAGGGTCTGTGACAAAACAAACACAGCATCCTCTTCTAAGATGTAGTATATTTCTTTTTTAATTTTTATTGAATTCACGGGGGCAACATTGGTTAATAAAATGACATAGGTTTCAGGTGTACAATTCTATAATGTGTCATCTCTATATTGTACTGTGTGCTCAGCACCCCAAGTCATGTTTCCCCCATCACCGTTTATCCCCTTCTCCATCTTCTTATCCCCCTTTACCTCTGGTAATCGCCATACTGTTGTTTCTGTCTATGAGTATGTTTCTTCATTTATTTTTTGCTTTATCCCTTGACCTTTTGCATCCAGCCCCCCAACTGCCTCCCCTCTGACAGCTGTCAGTCTGTTCTCTGTATCTATGAGCTTGTTCCTATTTTGTTCATTAGATTCCACCTAGAAGTGAAATCATATGGTACTTATCTTTCTCTGTCTCATTGCACTTAGCATAATACTCTCCAGGTCCATCCATCAGTCTCAAAAGGTAATATTTCCTTCTTTTTCACAGCTGAGTAGCATTCCATTATGTGAATATACCACAGCTTTTTTTACCCACTCGTCCACTGATAGACACTTGGGCTGCTTCCAAATCTTGGCTATTGTAAATAGTGCTTCAATGAACATAAGGGTGCATATATTCTTTCAAATTAGTGTTTCGGATTTCTTCAGATATATTCCCAGAAGTGGAGTCTCTGGTCATAAGGCAGTTCCAATTCTCATTTTCTGAGGTAACTGCATACTGCTTTCCACAGTGGTTGTAACAGTCTGCATTCCCGCCAACAGTGCACAAGGGTTCCCTTTTCTCCACATCCTCACCAACAGTTGTTTTTTGTTGACTTATTGATGATAGCCATTCTGACAGGTGTGATTTCCTATCTCTCTGAGACTATTTTTAAATTGTCTTAAAGTTTCTTCTGTTCCCTGCATTGAATGTATTTCTCCTGAGTTGTTTTTGATTGTTTTTATTGTTGCAGTTTCATTTTCTTGTTTGAGAAGTTTTATTTCTCTTTCAAAGTTCTGAAGATCAGGCCCTCTGGCCCATGAGTGGGAAGCGGGTTGACCAATCTCGCCTTCAGTACGCAGACTTTCACTTAATCCCCCATCCATCGCCCTATGCCTCATCTCACACATCCCACGGCCCTGGTGCCCCAAGTCTCAGAATTGTTTTCTGACAATCAATGTCCCAGGTCCTGCTGGGACAGAAGGATAGTTTCCTACCTGCAGAGGATGGTGGGGTGAGAAAGGGGTGGAGTGATCTGTGGCCTAACCGCTGCTTAAATAAACTTTCAAACAGTCCTTAGCTTCATCCTCACCTATAATACCTGGTTCCTTTAGAACCTGGGGAGCAACGTATGTTGTTTCTCAATGTCAGGCTCTCTGTAGACATTGAGTTTGCGTTCTCTCCATTGGTCACCGTGTACCTCCTTCCCATCTTCCAAAACTTTATCGGCATCCCTTCTCCATAATGATCTCTTTTATTCTGTCTGTCTCTGTCCTGTAGGTTTCAACTTCTTAATTTTTATTGTTACTTTAATAAAGTTTCTGAAAATAATAAAAATAAACATATGTTTTCATTCATATGTGGGAAAATGACTTGATATTTGGAAAAAGTAACTATCACCATTCATCTTTAATATGTCATCCAATATAAAAATACCCTGATTTTTGGCAAGAATGCCTTTGGTGTTTCACTGTATGATACTGGCTGATTGGGATACATTTTCTTTCTTACATGATTCGGGTTATTTTTATTTATAGTTTATTAATATTTTCCCCAGGAATAAGTGTTAACTTTTTAATGCTTTTATTATTTTCATTATTGTTTTATTTCCCACTACAATAGAGCTAAGTGCCTTTATTGTTTTTGCTAAACAAGGGAGATAGAAATTATTGTATTTAAGGTAGTTCAGATCCATGAAATTAGAAATAGAATGTGTACTGACCGGTGATGAGATAGATAATCTGCATATCATCAACTGAATATGTAGTAGCAGCTTACCATGTTAGCAAGTGGAAGTGGGCAGTAGAGGGCCACACTGTTCAAAGAAATACCTAACAGAAGGAAAGGAACAATGATGTTGTGATGACAACAGTTAAACATATAAGCCCTACTGAGGCAAAGTTTTTCTCTTTTCCCTGATTGTTTTCCGAACCAAGAATTAGGCTTAGTTAGGTACGTAGTAGGCACTACATATATTATTTGATGATATTATTAAATAAATGCCACTTATTTTGGATACAGTTAAAATTTGCACCTGTTTTGTTGTAGCTCATCAAAAATTTATTTTGAATTCTTATGCTTTTCTGAAAGATGATCATGTGGTTTTGGTGTCTCTCATGAATTGATTTGCTGATGGTAAATTTATCTTGCATTACTGATATAAATCTTTCTTGGTCAAGGTATATAATACTTTTAATATATTAATGGATTCTGTTTGAGGAATATTGTTCTCCAATTTCCTTTTCTTGTAATGTGTCAGATTTTGGTATTAGGGTGATTCTGGTCTTACATGATACATTCGGAAGGAATCACTTGTCTTCAATTTTGTGGAAGAGTTTGCATTTGACATTATTTTTTCCTTAAATATTTGGCACAATTTAACAGCTAACTCCACCTGGGCCTGGACCTTTCTTTGTGGGAAATTTTTAATTATAGGTGTAAATTATTTAATAGATGCAGTACTATTCACACTACCCATTTCTTCTTGAATATGGTAGTTTGTGTTTTTCAAGGAATTTGTCCATTTCCTCCAAGTTTTCAAACGCATAGTCATAAAGTGGTTGTGAGTTGTGATATTCCGTTATTACTTCTGCCCCACCCTCTGCTTTCCCCACCCACAGGCCCTGACAACCCTTTCCTGCTCTTTGTTTTTACGGCAGGTTCTTTAGATTGCACATAAAAGTGATACCATGTCTGTCTGGCTTGTTTCACTCAGCATAATGCCCTCCAGGTTCATCCATATTGTCACAACTGACAAGATTTTCTTCTTTTTTAAGGCTACTTGTGTGTGTGTGTGTGTGTATTTGTATAACTATATCACATTTTCTTGTTCCATTCATTCATTGACAGACACTTAGGTGGTTCCCAAACCTTGGCTGTTATGAATGATGCTTCAGTGAACATGGGAGTACAGACATCTCTGAGATAACGGTCTTGTTTCTTTTGGCTGTGTACCCAGAAGTGGGGTTGCTGGATCCTATGGTAGTTCTATTTTTAATACCTTGAGGATCTTCCATAATAATTTCCATAGTGATCGACTCAGTTTACATTCCCACCAGCAGTTTACAAGGCTCACCTTTCTCCACCTCCTCACCAGCAGGTGCGATCTCTTGTCCTTTTTATCGTAGCCATTGTAATAGGTGTGCAGTGATACCCTGGTTTTGATTTGCGTTTCCCTGACATTTAGCGACGCAGGGCACCTCTTCATTTACCTGTTGGGCAATCATATGTCTTCTTTGGGAAAATGTCTATTAAGATTCTTGGACCATTCTAAATTGAATTTTTTGTTTGTCTGCCCTTGAGTTGTATGAGTTCCTTCTGTAATTTAACTTCTTGCCAGATGTGTGGTTTGTGAATATTTTCTCCCATTTCATGGGTTGCCTTTCCATTTTCTTGATGGTTGCCTTTGCTGAACAGAAGCTGTTCGGTTTGAGGTAGTCACACTTGTTTATTTTTGCCTTTGCTTTTTGTGTCACAGGATGCTTTCTAATTTCCCTTTTGATTTGTTCTTTGATCCATGGGTCACTAATCCTTTTTCTTAAATGACTAATTATTAGTTCCCTCCAATGTATTTTTCTTTTTATATCTTTTATGTCACAACTTAACATTGTGAACATATGGGATACAGTTTCATAGCTCTTTTAATGTTTTTTTTTTTCTATTAATTCTAGAGTCTCTATCAGTTTTGGGGCTGTTTTGATTAATTTTTGTCCTTAGTCGGGATCATATTTTCTTGCTTCTTAGGATGGCTGGTAATTTCTGTTATATGACTAACATCGTGTATTTTATCTTCTGAATGCTGGATTTATTTTGTATGCCGACACATACTCTTGAGCTTCATTCAAGCCCACAGTTAAGTTAATGAACACAGTTTTATCCTTTTGGCTCCAGTTTGGCATGACTGGTGCTTGTTCTTTGTCACTGCTGTGAGAAGCCCCTTCAAGTTTACTGTACCCAGTGCCCCATGATTCATGAGATTTTACTGTTTGGCTAGTGGGAATAAGCACTATTTCTATCCCTTTGTGACAGTGGGCACTATTCCCTCTAATACTTTATGGTGGTTCCTTTACACACGTGTACTGATGAGTACTCTGCCGACTACTTGAGGGAAGTTCTGTGTAACTCTGGAATTCTCTCTATCACTTGGTACTGTACTCTTCTCTCTAGTGCTCTCTTCTGTCAACTCTCTGGTGTCCCCAGACTCTCACTTTGTCTCTTCAACTGGGAGATTCCTGAGTTCTTCCCGAGTTCCTGTTCACTATATTGTCACTAGAAAATCATTCAAGGCAGTAAGACGGAGTAGTGTTTGGCTCACTTCGTGTATTAAATATGTCCAGAAAATGTCTAGCCACTGTTAATATAATGAGCACGGTTTGCACAACATCGATATTAACTGCCAGCCAAGGAGAGTGGACTGGAATGCACATGTGTGAACAATGATGACTTCACTGTACTAGTCAGTGGGGGCAGTAGAGGCCATTGAGTGAGCATGTGCATGGTGTGGATGTCCCATTCAAAATGACTGAGCCAGTAGAGCAACAAATCTGCATCAAATTTTGCACTAAGCTTGAACATTCCTCAAAGGAAACTATTACGATGATTCAGAAGGCCACAGCTATGGGCAACTGGTGATTGGCAGCTTCATCACGACAATAAGACTTACTCATGCATCATGTCTCATGAAGAGAGTTTTGGTGAAACCTCAGATTAACCAGGTGACTCAGCCCCTCTGCAGCCCAGATTTGATGCCCATGACTTCTGGATTTTCTCAAAACTAAAATCACCTCTGAAAGGGAAGAGATTGCAGGCTGTAGATGAAGTTCAGGAAAATATGATGGGACAGTGATGGCAATTGGGAGAACTGTGTGAGGTCCCAAGGTACCTATTTTGAAGGGGACTGAGATGTCATTGTCCTTTGTACACTGTTTTTGGTATCTTGTATCTTCTTCAGTAAGTGTCTCTATTTTTCATATTATGTGGGTGAACACCCCCTCTCTCAGTGATCATGTACTTTGTTAGTTGATATTGTGTCTTAAAACCATTGCTTCAGATATTTTACCCATTGTTCATTGTCTCAGGTGGGAGAGTAAATCTTGTCCATTATTCCATCTT
>VMDR010007806.1:0-38958 GCA_007922815.1 Macrotus californicus
AATGAGGTGTGTACATAAGAGAGAAGCCTTCCTACTTCACCAACTCTCAGAGAGATGAATCCTTGAAAATGAGAAAAATATTAGTGAGGGTGGAAGAAGGAGCGGAAGAAGAAGAGAGAGAGGGAGAGGAAGGAGGAAGGGACAAAGAAGAAGAGAGGGAGAGAAGGAGAAGAGCCTGGGAAAATAATCTTGCACTTTTATTAGCTTCCAATATCATCCCTAAGTAGCTCTTTGAGACCTCAATTTATTGAACCTGATAGAATTGAGAGAATTGTGAGACTGATAATGATTTTAATGTGCAGGTCATGGGCTTGGTTAATTCCCTTTCAAAGGGATGGAAGGAAGAGGGAGAGTGAGAAGGGTGAGTGCAGCCATTCAGTCCCTCACTTTCAAGCTAACCGGGAACTGTTTCTAATGAATGTCCCTGCCTCCATCAAGGGCATTTCTTCCATTTAACAAGCACGCAGGGAAGCAGACATTGCTCAAGTACAAGGGTTCAGTGTGCAGTGAGCCACAAATCACATTTCATTTATCAGGCCCTACAGATGACAGGATATCATCGAATCCCTGGAGAGCCATATTCATTAAAAAGAAATTTTAAGTAATTACAACAATTAATTGACTTGAAACAGTTTCTGGTGGATAAGGTTTACATAATTCATTTGCCAGACAAAACAAGCCTGATCGAGTTCAGGAGCATGCTATTTTGGAGAGTCCTCTATCAGGCATTGTGCAGTCCAGGAAAGGGGCTCATGGCTGGGAGCCTTCCCTTCCTGACTTTTCTTTCTGAAAGGAAAGAGTAATTTGTAAAGTGAAAAATGTAAACTTAAAAGAATTTGACAGATTCTATTTGGTGTTCATAATATGGTTCTGTAGCACTTCTTTACTTACCCATGTTACTAAAACTGATGAATGAAAATGAGTCATAGTAATTGAGGACTCTTTGAGTGTGTGGTTTTGAGGATGCAAGGCAAGGCCTTCCTGAAAGCTAATCAATCATTTAGGACGAGATCTAAACCAGCCCAAGAAGTCCATTATCCCCAAAGGACCTTGCGTGAATAACTACTTTTGTCGAAAATTTTGTCAACATCTTCAACAATCAGTCATAAATTCTTTAAGTTTTTTAAATGTGGGGCTTATGATTAAATTTGGAGAGGGATATCACAGTAGAACTATAGCAAATATTTTCTTTTATGTGCTGTGAAATATGCTTTTCCAACCACCTGGTAATACTGCAACATAATATTAGCATGTTTTCTGCTATATTGGCACCTATTTTTGGAGAAATGATTTACAGAACTTCAAATAACAAGGAACTATCCTCTAACATAGTTTCAGTGCGTCTTGTTGGGGTGGTCAGAGAATGGATCATGGTATCTCTTAGTGAAACAGCAGAAAAAAACATCAACTGTAGAATTTTTGAGATTGTTATATTTTATATAATGGCCCAGGGAGAGTTACTAAGGCTTTTAGGACTGCAGGACAGCTTGATTAAAAGGGTCAATGATGGGGCAGGCACTTGCACCCGAGTGATGGTCTCTGAAGTTTTTTCCCAAATCAATCCACAGACCAGCTGCCTCAGTATCACCTGGGAAGCCTGTTGAGCATATGGAGGGCCCCGGGCAGACACCCTGAATCAGACCTCTGGGGTGAGAGTCCTGGACCTCCTCTGTCTTAACAGACATCCTGAAACACGATTATCATTGGTGAGATTCAGAATAATTGAAACATCTGTAGAATGAATTTCAGATTATTGGTGTTTTGTGAAATTGCTTTTACCTCTGTACTAGTCACTCTTGCCCAAAGAAACAGAAGCAATAGGGTATACAAGGTGGGGAAAAACTAGGTTTACAGTTGTTTGTATGCAATTCAGTTCATTCTTTTCTTATTATTTATTAATTACTGTGTTATTTCCCACACGAAGAACTGTAAACCTACTTTTGCCTCACCCTGTCCATCTACATTGACATAGATAACGAATATTTATTTATTATAAGGAACTGGCTCATGCGGTTGCGGAGGCTGAGAAGTCCCCCTATCTGCAGCCTGCAAACTGGAGACCCAGAAGAGGTGTGGGTGTAGTTCAGTCTAAGTCTGAAGGCCTGAGAACCAGGGGAGCCAATGGTGTGACTCCCAGTTCAAGGTCAAGGGAAGATGAGATAAGATGTCCCAACTCAAGTGGTGGTGAAAAAAAAAGAAAAGAAAATTTTTTAAAAGGGAGTGGGGATTGACTTTATTCTCTGCATTTTGTGCTATTGAGGCCCTCAAAGGATTGGATGATGCCCACCCACAATGGGAAGGACGATATACTTTCCTGAGCCCACTGATTCAAATGGTAGTTTCATTTGAAAATGCCCTCATAGAAACTCTCAGAAATAGTGCTTAATCTGGGGATCTGTGGCCAGTCAAATTGATACATACAATTAACCATTATACTCTGCAAGATTTCTCTTATGCTTACATGTTGAAAGTTGCACATTGCTGCACTCTAAAATCCTGACGAGAAGTTGCAATGTTACATGATTTATCCATCCACCAAGGCTTATTGAACACCTGATGCTGCATATCAGTCACACCCAGAGGTGGAGCTGCAGAATTAATAACTTTTCCAAAAACTTGTTTTGCATTTTTTTATTTCTTCATGGATAGAGAGAGAGATTTTAATTTTGCTATTCTATTTGTTAGGTCTATCATTTCTATTTGGTTAAAAAAGTACCTTTTATTTCTTTTTGAGATTTTCTAATATTTTATTTTTTAAAAGAACATTTGAATGTTAAAGCATAAAAAAAAACTCCATAAAAAGTCTTACCTTTAACTGGAACATAATCAACAAAAGAAAAAAGCAAACAAAATATAACCAGAGACACTGAAATTAAGAACAATCTAACAATAGCCAGAGGGGAGAGGGAAGGGGGCAGTGGGGGGTTTTCCAGGAACTGCTATAAAGAACACATGGACATAACCAAGGGGGAGGGTGTGAGCAAGGGAGGGAGGTGGGATTGGCTGGGGGGCGGGGGTGGAGAAGAGGGAGGAAAATGCAGACAACTGTAATTGAACAACAGTAAAGTAATAAAATCTTAAAAAATAAAATAAAATAAACATAAATAACCAAAAAAAATTAGCTGATTTAAAATCCTTGTCAGATTATTCCAACATTGGGTTCATTTGACATTGGTATTGCTTAGTTATCTTTTCTCATTCAAGTTGTGATTTCTTTGATATGATAGGCAATTTTCTATTGTATCCTGGGCATTTTGGCTATTATGTTAAGGGATTTGGGGTCTTATTTAAATCCATTATCTTACTTTAATAGACAATCATCCTGTATAGGTGAGTTGCCAGGTCTCAGCCTAATGTGGTAGGCTGTGGTTTCAAAGGCAGTTTACTTTTCTGAACCTTGGTGATGCTCTTTTGTCTGCTTGGTTTATCTTGTGCCATGAAGTCTCTCACTGGTCCCCAGTGGTGCTGCCTGAGGGGCTGACAGAGGGTTTCCTCAGCTGAGTTTCTTCTCTACTTCATACTATAATGGGGATCGGAGTCTCTGGGTGGTGGGGAAGGGCTTGCTTGTTGCTACCAGCAGCTCTGGTGTTTCTCAGCAGGGGAGAGGGGTCTACAGCCCTGCCTAGACAGTGAGTGTCTCTCCTCGTGGCTTAGCCTCCTTGAGGATGGTGCTGATGTGCCTCTGGTTGTTAGAGGGACCTCTTACCTGTTCCAGGGGAGGAATGAGACTACCTGGGTTGCCTTCTTTTACTAGACTGGGGCTGGGAAGCACTCGGCACTGGGTCACCTGCTTCCATTGGTGGGGGGACATAGGACACCCAGCCCTGTGTTCTTCCTCTAGGCCTTGAGTCCCAAACCAGGTGGCTTTTATTTCACCACCTTTTGGAGTTTTCCTTTGCTTGCTTCTTATGCCATTTCCAGGATTTACAATTGTACTTGGCTAGGAGAAGCAGGGGGAAATGGGTCTATGTTATGGATAAGTTTTTAAAAATAATTTCCCATGGAAAGTCCCATGGAGAGATTTTTAAAAATAATTTCAAACCAAAGTTTCTTGTTAAGATCTCCAAATTATTAGTTTTCTGTGATGCCATTTAAATGAGTAAGATGAATTGATAAATTCCTGCTTTCTACTTAAAATCACACACCAAAAATATGGCAGGGTTTGGAGCTTCAAGTCAAGATGGCAGCACAGGTACAGGCAGAAGTCGCCTCCTCCCACAACTGCATCCAAATTACAACTAAACTACAGACAACTGTCATCCAGAACCACCTGAAATCTAGCCTAACAGAAGTCCTACAACTAAGGAATATAAAGAAGAAGCCACATTGAGACTGGTGGGAGGGATGGGGATGCAGAATTGGCTCATCCCACACCCATGTGTGGTAGATAAAAATTGGGAGGGATATCTCGGTAGTGGAGATCCCCTCTAAAGAGCAAGAGGTCCCAGCCCCATACTAGGCCTCTCAGCCCAGGGTTCCAGTACCAGGAAGAGAAGTTCCCACAGGTCCTGGTTGTAAAAACCATTGGGAATTGAGGCTGAGTGAGAAAGAGTCTTTTGGAGTCCCAAGCAGTTCCTCTTAAAGGGCCTGCATATGGACTTACTTGGACTCCCTCCCTCTGAGCTCTGCACTGGAGAAGCTGTTGGAAAGCCACCAGGGACATGCAGGGAGGGACTGAATTGTCCAGGATCAGGGCAAGAGCTGTGGGGGCAGCTCTCTCCCAGACAGAAGTGCTGTCGGAGGCCATTGCTGCTCTGCTGAGCCCTCTCCCCACAGAGTCAGCAGAAGGATGCCATATATGAGTCTCCATCAACATGGTTAACACTATTGACCCCAGCTGGTGATTACCTGAGATCCCACCCACCCAACTTTAATGCCTGTCCAAGCTGTTTCCGGTAACTTTTCCATACCAATGGCTTGTCTTGGATCCTGCTTCAGACTTTACTAGAATCTCTCAAACAAGCAGCATCTGGCCTTGGCTTGCCCTGTACATTTTGATAAGTTGCATTAGGCCAGGCATCAGTGGCAGCTGGCCTTGTTTCAAAGCTTTGCCTTGGCTGGGTACCTCCAAGTCCAGCACAAATAGCAGCCATCTGCAGATCACTTTGTAGCTCATGCTGGGTGATGCTGGGCAGAACACAGGTGGCTTCTAACCTTGGCCTGCACCTTCCAGGAGGCCCCAGAGGCAGAACACCTGGAGACAGACTCCGATAATACCCGGCCATGTCTGTAGCACCACCTAAACAAGAGACACACTCAAGGGGAGGATTCAGTGGGCACCAGAGCCCACCGAAGTAAGTCCTGCTCTGTAGGGTAGGCCCCTGCATAGCTAATCCTTCATGGTAGTCATAGCCATTTTTTGCAGCCAATCAGCCTGGGAGTAAATCCCTCCCATTTATGTGCCAACAGCAATCAAGGCTCAACTACAATAGGAGGGTGCACAGAGTTCACATAAGGGCCCACCTGGATTGCCTACCTCTGGTGAATGGGGAGGCTGTGCCACTGGGCCCTATAGGACACCTACTACATTAGGCCTCTACCAAGCCTGGAAGATGTAGCAGCTCTACCTAACAGGGAGGCTGCCAAAATGAGAAGACAAAAAAAAAAAAAAAAAGAACAACATGTCCTACGTGAAAGAACAGAACAAAACTCCAGAAAAAGAACTAAATAAAATTGAGGCAAGCAACTACTACATGCAGAGTTGGAAACACTGGTTAAATGGATGCTCAGTGAACTTAGGGGAAGAGCAGATGAACTTAGTGAGAACTTCAACAGCATAAATAAGGACATGGAATCATAAGAATGAACCAGTTAGAAATGAAGGATAAAGTAACTGAAATAAAGAGTAATTTACAGGGAATCAACAGTAGAGTAGTTGAAGCTGAGAATCAGATCAATGATTTGGAATATAAGGGAGTAAATAACACCAATAGAACAACAAAAACAAAATAAAATTTAAAAAATGAGGATAATGTAAGAAGCCTCTGGGAAACCTTCAAGCATACCAACATTTGCATTATGGGAGTGCCAAAAAGAGAAGAGAGAGAGCAAGACATTGAAAACCTATTTAAAAAAATAGTGACAGAAAGCTTCCATAACCTGGTGAAGGAAATAGACATACAAGTCCAGGAAGTGCAGAGGGTTTCCAGCAAGATAAGTCCAGGGAGGCCCACACCAAGACACATCATAATTAAAATACAAAAGATTAAAGACAAAAAAGAGAATCTTTTAAAAAAAAATCCTCACCTGGGGATATGTTTATTGATTTATTGATGAGAGAGAGAGAGAGAAAGGAAGGAAGGAAGGAAGAAATATTAATCGGCTGCCTCCTATATGCCCACTGACTGGGGATGAAAACCACCACCTAGGTATGTGGCCTGACCAGGGATTGAATATGCAAACTTTTGGTGCATGGAACAGTGCTTCAAACTGCTAAGCCACCTGGCCAGGGCCAAAGATAGGATTTTAAAAGCAGCAAGAGAAAAGTAGTTAACTACAAGAAAGAAAGCTCCAGAAACCTTGCAGGCCAGAAAGGATTGACAAGTAAGCAAAGTGATGAAAAGCAAGGACCTACAATCAAGATTACTCTACCCAGCAAAGCTTTCATTCAGAATTGAAGGACATACATAGAGCTTTCCAGACAATAAAAATCTAAAGGAGTTCATCACCACCAACCAGTATTACATGAAATATTAAAGGGTATTCTTTAAGAAGAAAAAAAATCAAAATATAAACAATAAAATGCAGTAAATACATTTCTATCAACAATTAAATCCAAAAGACAAAATAAATGAACCAGCAGAACAGAAACAGACTCACAGATACAGAGCACATTCTGATGGTTGTCAGATAGGAGGGAAATTGAGGGACAGGGTGAAAAAGGTGAAAGGATTAAGAAGTACAAATTAGTGTTACAGACTAGCCCTGGGGATGTATAGTGTAGGGAATATAGTCAATAATATTGTAATAACTATGTATGGTGTCAGGTGGGTATGAGATTTATTGGGATGATCACTTAGTAAGTTATATAATACCTAATCACTGGCGTGTACACTTGAAACTAATGTAATATAGTATATAAACTATAATTGAAAAATGAAAAATGATTAAAAAATACAACAGGGTTTGAAAATGTCTACAATCTAGGGAAAAGAAACAAAAAGAAATATTTTGTTTTAAATTTCAGGTTATACAACAAGTACTCTCATTTAGCACCCTTCCCCTGTTTGTCACCCTTGAATGGATAATTATTTGGGACAGAAGCAATTTTCAGAGTTCAATGCCCAGAGTTTTTCAGAGGTCTAGGCTAGGGATGCAAAGCTGGCAGGTAACAGTACTGCCTAAAGAGCTTTAAGAAGTCCTTACCTCCTGGCTCTTACTCTCTAAAAATTCTGAGTCATGGGGTGCAGCTTCTGAATGTACAGATGTATTTTGAAGTTCCCCAAGCAACTATGGGTGATTGGTTACACCTGGTAACTATGTCTAACCAAGAAATTGGTACATTTCCAAAATATGACCAAATCTAGAAAAAGAAAGCCCTTTACCCAGGCTAACACTTTATGCAGGGAAAGCAAAAGGGAAAATGAAATATTAACCTTGCAATGATTTTAGTCAACACGCTGTCAAATGGGGTATGAAAAACCAGAAAATAATAAGGAGCATGACAAGGATTGTATAAGGCATGAGATACCTAGTATGAGAAAACAAGAAGTGAAATAATTGACTTGGTGAAGCAGAGTCTTGGAGAGGATGTGATGATTGTCTCAGATATTTAAAGGAGTGTTTTGCAGAGGGCTAAAACTCACACTGCTTTGGAGTAGGAACCTGCAACTTCAGTAAACTTCTTAGGCAGTTCTGAAGCAGACAGTGTGTGGACCTCACGGTGTGTGGAGCACCCCCAGTTGGGGGAAGGGTTCATGCAGATTTTTAAATAGTTTGGGTGCTTGAGATTGAATGAGCTGCGGAAAAAATTCAATAGGAAGCCAACCAAGATGGAAGAGGAAGGAAGGGATGGAGAGAGGGAAGAAGAGAGGAAAGCAAGGAAGGAAGAAGGCAGAGAGGGAAGGAAAGGGAGGGAGGGGGAGAGAGAGGGAGGGAGGGGAAAAGGAAGGAAAGAAGCAGACAGGCAGAAATGCTTTTGGTTCAGAGGATCTACTTCTGATTTAATGTTTGATTGTATGACTTTTTGCAATAAAGTTCAGCAATCCAAAAACAAAACAGAAAACGAAATTACATTAACTTATAATTGGAAAACAAAAAGATAAAGAAGACTCAAGGAATGGAGGAAATTTTGCCTGTCTGTGAGAGCAGGTTAAAATGTGGGGTCCTGGCAAACAAGGAAGGCTAGTTAGTGCACTGAGGAAGAGATGAACAGATCTGGAATAGTAAGGTCAGTGGGCTAGAGATTGCCACAGAGGTGAGGGAAAGGTTCAGAAGTAGTAAGGAAGTAGAGAGGATTCTAAATTTGGAGTGGTTTCTACTTTTCACGGTCTGTGAGCTGAGGGGAGTACAGCAGTGCTCACTGGAGTCAGATGTGGAGTTTTCACCTGACACAGTGGTTCTCAAACACCAGTATGAGTCAGAATCTCCTGGAGGACTTGTTAAAACCCAGCTGCTGGACCCTATCCCCAGCGATGCTGAGTCAGCAGATTTTCGAGGCACCCCAGGGTCTGTTTTTCTGACAAGTTCCTGGGTGGTGCTTGTGCTGTGGTCCTGGGATCACCCTTTGAGAAACAGTGACTTAGGAGAAGCCAGGCATTCATTAAATTAAAACCCTTGAAGGAGGTGAAGTCATAAGAAATTCATTTACCATAGAGGATTTTAAAGGGCAGAATAGCTTGGATGGGGGATTCTGCGTTACCAAGAGCTGCTCTAGGGCAAGACTGGGGTGTTCTCAGGCGGCTGGGGAGGGAGGAGGTAAATAGATTCCAGAGCATTGTCAAGTACCTATAGAAGTCTGCATGGGCACTTCACATTTATCCAGCAGTAGTTATTCAACATTGGCTCCTTTCTGTTAGGTAGTGGCATAACTAACTTTGTCGATGCCAGAGGCAGCTCATTTCACTCTGCCTAAAAAAGGGCTTTGGTCCAGGTCCAGAATTGAGTATGATTGGCACCCTCACAAAGAATGAATAGTTTGGCAGCAGATGCCTTTAGCAAAATCTGATGGAGTGAAAACTTTATTTATAGTTTTCCTTCAAGCCTTTTTGTGACTTCCCATAGCCATTATAGGGTGCAATCTGGAATCCACAATATATGGATGTACAAGGCTTTTTCACAGTCTGGCCTTGGAGCAGTTTCTTCATGAGGCAACCTTTCCCACCTTCTCTTCACTCTTGCCATAAATGAGGCACCCATTTTTTTTTTTTGCATGCACCATGCTTTCTTTAGCATCGAGGCCTTCACACATGCTCTTGGGTTTGCTTAGAGTATTTCTCTCTTGCTTTAACAGCTAGCTTCTATTGATTCTTCTAGAATCAACTTAAGGGTCTCTTTTGGGGAAAACTTTTCAACAACATTTGTCCTTTTCTTTAACTTAACTTGTCTCACAGTTGAAATTTCATGCTTACTATCAGTTTTCCATTTTCTACTGCTAACTCTAGAATGGCAGAGAGGTGACTCACTCATCTGGGTTGTTCTGGGACTTACCTGGTTTTCCAGCTCTGAGCCCCATATCCTGGGAACCCCTCAGTCTCAGGCAAACCAGGATGGTTGGTCATCTTAGCCATCCATGGTCATGCCATACCCTAGGTCTAGCCCTGTGCCTGGCACACACTGCCTGCTCAAAATACTTGCATTGCACAGAATTGCATAGTGCTTAACATGGGTAAAAGGAGAAGTATCCCCTTTTACTCTCACTGTCCTTAGGACTGCAACAAACATTACCCAAGAAGATAAAATAGATGGCTAAAAGTCACTGATTAAAATGATTTTGGGGGTTTGATTTCAAACTTTCACTTTGAAAATCAGTAAGTGGATTTAAGACTATAGACATGTGGTAAGATAATACGTATGGCTGATCTGCTGAGTTTGGGTATATTCATTCATTCATTCAGCAAATAGAACTTCGTTTTTATGCCTATCCTCAAAATATCTGCATCTCCCACCAGGTTCACTAGTAAATTATATTCACCTTCCTGAGAAAGCTTTTAGAAATTATCTAATGAAATGCAAATACTCTGGTAGGAGATTACCTTAAACTCTGTTTGCTACAAATTTGAAATTGAGTAGGGGGACTATCATTAGCTCCAGGACAAACAGTGGCAGACGTGAGCACTTCTAGGGTGGCCAGGGTGAGGCTGTGATGACATCTTATTTCTGTTTCTATGTCCCCTCTTTCCTCACAATTCCTGGGGACATGAATGTCTCTCTAAGTAATGTATGACCTGTGTCCCTGGAGAAATGAAGTGGCTCTCAAGGAATAAAATGTGCTGAGTCACACTCGAGTAAATGAACTCAGTAATACACCTGTGAAGTCTTCTGTAATTTAAACAGACTCTCCATTGCTTTGAACTGTTGAGGAGTATTTATTAACAGAGAGTGTTTAAGAGCCAGAATCAGGGATTTTGGTCTTCCAAACAAGAAAATTGCAAAGCATGTTTTCTTTCCACTGAGAAAGAGTAAGGGCAAATGCTCTTAGGACAACTTATCTCCTAGAAAATTAAAAACACCCTGACAAGCTTCTCCATGTCAGGAGAAGGGAGACTCATTAGAGTTTGGCCTGAAGAATAGCTATGGGGTGGCAGTTCTCAGGGAGGTGTGTAGTGAACTTGTTACTGCTCATAAAACGAAGGAAAAAGGAAGTGAAAATGCTCCTTCTCAGACCCTTGATTTCCACTTTAATCTCAAAGCATACCTCTACTTTAGGCTTTGAGTAGAAAGGTGGAAAAAAGAATCTGGAGAGAAAATGGGGGAAGATGCTCAAGAGTGCTTGCTGTTCACCTGCACCGATTCCTTTAATGAAGCAGGAGCACTGTCTTCTTTCCTTCATCATCTCAAACAGCGAAGATGGAGGAAACTGGAGTAATTTTCCAAGTGTTCTTGACCTTGAAAGCTATCTCAAAGATAGTGCTTCTGCACATGATGAATCTCTTGGTGGAGAGTGGAATCAATCAACCCAAATCTATCATTACTTGTTCTAGTTTACCTGCTGCTATGTAAAAAATTATCCTAAAACTTTCCTTGCTTCAAAAAATAACCATTTTATTATATCTGTGGCTCTAGAAGCTTGAGAAGGCAGGGAAATTGATTCTCCTCTAGGGCCTCTGGAGGGAGCGAGGCTCTGCCGACACCTTGATTTCAGCCCTGTGACACTGATTTTGGACTTCTGATCTCCAGAATGATAAGAAAATAAACGCGTGTTGCTTTAAACTATCAAGTTTGGTACAGCAGCCATAGGAGACTTATACAGCCTGGATGATTGCAAGACTGGGCTGAATGGAGACTATTGGCCAAAGTATCTACAGTGGCCTCTGCAACATGGGAGCTGGCTGCAGAACTTCTTACGTGGCAGTCAGGAATCTCAGTGTCCCCAGAGAGAGAAGTGGAAGCTTCCAATTTTTAAAGGCTTGGACAAAGCTATCACAGAACCTGCCCAGATTCAGGAAAGAATAATTTGAAGACTCGTGTTCTTCTGATTGTGGACCAACAACGTCATGTTTGTGTGCTTACTCAATTTGCTGACTATCAAAGTGCTAACTCTGTGGTGGATAAAAATCATCAGTTTGATGTTAAAAAAAAAGAGAGTGGTAGAGATTCCTTTGTATTCTTTGTGGAGTCCAAAGTCACATTGGCTTGTCACTGTAAAAGAGGTTGAAAAAAGAGTGAACTTTTCAAATGCCCTCCCTTCCTTCCTTCCTTCCTTCCTTCCTTCCTTCCTTCCTTCCTTCCTTCCTTCCTTCCTTCCTTCCTTCCTTCTTCCCTCACTCATTCATAGTCTTTCTGCATAATTTGCTAGAAGACAGGCACTGTATCAGCAAGAGTGACCAGTAATGTAGAAGGCATTGTGGCAAAACTGAAAAATCTTCATTGAACAACTGATTTCAATTGAGAAGCTTGGCTTTCTCTCTTTGGTCTGAGCAGAATGACTCTGAAGAAGCACACAGAATACACTGCAGCTTCTCACAAGGTACTACTCTCACCCCCACTTCTGACCCCAGCTATTATATGGATGGATGTTCAGAGTGCTTCAGGCACTTTCCCATACATTATTTCTTTTGATCCTCATAAGATACTATCTTTTAGATTATTATTTCTAATAACAGAAAACTGAGTCTGAGCAAAATTACCTAGCTAAGTAAATGATTGAGCCAAGACTCAGGGCTGCCCTTCCTCTCTCTTGCAGTTGAAGGGAGGTTCCTGGGGATGGACACACGATGAAAGGGCACAGAGAGGTGGGTTCCCCACCTCTTTCCTACGGCATTTCCTCATCATTGCAAAAGCTTGCTGATTTCACACAACTGGCTGACTTGACAGATGTTCAAGTGCTTGAGCATCCGGAATAGAGACAGGTCTGAGATGGGGTTTTTGCATCAGCTTTGTGCAGTGTACTCTGGCTGATGTCTTGAGGCTCTTTAAATTATTCTTTTGTATTTTCTGCTGCAGTGGAAAATCATTCAGTCAGGACAATAAGGATCTGTAGTTAGGTCACAAGAACACATGGGCTGGACTCCCTCTATTAGTAGGAGCTCAGTTGCCTTCCCACTGGTCTACAGTACGTGTGAGTGTATACAGCAGTCTGTGAAAAGTGCTACAATTAGTAGCTTTCTGTGAGATCATGAGGCTTTTGGGAAATCATAGTAACAACATGAACAATGATAAAGATGAAACTTCTCATGCAACAACTGGAGATCTCTGAGGTAAGGGATTGTTCTGTGGTTATGAATTTGGGAAACCACTTTTCTCATATGAGAATGATGAGTAGACATCCAGGACTCTGAGCTGTGTTCAGGCTCACTTTGTGATGGGGAGGGTTTCTAGCATCTGGTTCTTTGCTCTCCTCACCATCCACTTCTACTTTTCACTAAGAGCTGACTCTAGGTCAGGCACTATATTCAGGTCCTTTATTTTTAGTTTTTCTTTTGGTTTAAAAGATATATTTCTTTCAAAACCCTTTCCAAGGAAAGTATCTCTAAATTCTCCCGTGTCTAGTGACCCACATTACAGAGGGCTGCTGACCACTGATGACAAAATAATGAGAGAAATTTTGAAAAAAGGAGGTGGAAAATGAGTTATTCTCATAACATTTTAGAATCAATTTATTATCATAACTTAAGATTCAAAAGCAACTGAATATCAGACTTTCGATATTATAGACTTTACTAAAAAACATGAAAAATGGGCTGCAGAGTGGTATCCTGGTCTTACCATCAATCAATGAAATGAAAAGAAGAAATATGTTGGAAGCCACTAGATATAGCAAACTACCCTCAGAATGAAACAGGAAAAGGCCATGTATCAAGTAGGATTTGGTTCAGTTGCATATGACAGAAAACCCCAAACTGTGGGGTCTTATTCAAGATAGTGATTCAGTTTTTCTCACTGCAGAGGAAGCCCTGGGGTAAACCCTGGTATGGTGGCTCCTTAATTGTTGGGGACCCAGTTTGTTTGCTCTCGCTGATCCACTGTTCTTGGTCTGATGTCTCCTGATCTAGGAAGCCTTCCTGAACTCCAGTCAATGTAGGTGCATTTTGTCCACCAGGAAGGATAAGGGAGAAGGGCAAAAGTAGGTAAGGACATGAATGGGCTATCTTTAAGGGGTGTTCTAGAAGCTGCTACACATACTGCTACTTTTATGTCTGGCAAAAGAACTATGAAGGGGTAAATGTTTAACTTAGGTGAATATGTGCATTGCCAAAACCCAGAGTTTCTTTTTGTCTTTATAATTCTAGATTTTACTTTTATTTTTTAAAGTACATTTTATTATGCTATTACAATTTCCCAATTTTTCTTTCCTTTATTCCCGTCTGCCCTGCACCCTTCTCCCACCAGCATTCCCCCCTGCTCCCACCTTAGTTCATGTCCATGGGTCATACATGTAAGTTCTTTGGTTTCTCCATTTCCTATACTATTCTTAACCTCCCCCTCTCCAGTTTTTACCTACCAGTTATGTTTCTTATTCCTTGTACCTTTTCCCTCATTCTCTCCCTTTCCCTCCCTGCTGATAATGCCCCATGTGATCTCCATTTCTGTGATTCTGTTCCTGTTCTAGTTGTTCTCTTAGTTTGTTTTTGTTTTTTAGGTTCAGTTGTTGATAGTTGTGAGTTTGTTGTCATTTTACTGTTCATATTTTTGATCATCTTCTTTTCCTTAGATAAGTCCCTTTAACATTTCATATAATAAGGGCTTGGTGATGATGAACTCCTTGAACTTGACCTTATCTGGGAAGCACTTTATCTGCCCTTCCATTCTAAATGATAGCTTTGCTGGATAGAGTAATCTTGGATGTAGGTCCTTGCCTTTCATGACTTGGAATACTTCTGACCAGCCCCTTCTTGTCTGTAAGGTTGCTTTTGAGAAATCAGCTGATAGTCTTATGGGAACTCCTTTGTAGGTAACTGTCTCCTTTTCTCTTGTTGCTTTTAAGATTCTCTCCTTTTCTTTAATCTTGGGTAATGTAATTATAATGTGCCTTGATGTATGCTTCCTTGGGTCCAACTTCTTTAGGATTCTCTGAGCTTTGTGGACTTCCTGGAAGTCTATTTCCTCTGCCAGATTGGGGAAGTTCTCCTTCATTATTTGTTCAGATAAGTTTTCCATTTCTTGTGCTTCCTCTTCTCCTTCTGGCACCCCTATGGTTCGGCTGTTGGAATGTTTAAAGTTGTCCTGGAAGTTTCTAAGCCTCTCCTCATCTTTTTGCATTCTTGTTTCTTCATTCTGTTCCAATTGAAGGTTTATTTCTTCCTTCTGTTCCAAATCATTGATTTGAGTCCCAGTTTCTTTCCCTTTACTATTGGTTCCCTGTATATTTTTCTGTATTTCACTTTGCATAGCCTTCACTTTTTCATCTATTTTGCAATCATACTCAACCATTTCTCTGAGCATCTTGATTGCCAGTGTTTTGAACTGTGCATCTGAGAGGTTGGCTATCTCTTCATCATTTAGTTGTATTTTTTTCTGAAGCTTTGATCTATTCTTTCATTTGGGCCATATTGTTTTGTCTTGGTGCACCTGTTATGTAGTAAGGGGTTCAGCCTTAGGTATTCACCAGGGCAAGGCAACTCATGTCACTGTGTTGTAGTACTGTATGTGGGGGTCTGAGAGGGAACAATATCACTTGCTTGGCTCTCGGCCAGCTTTCAGTCACTTCCCACGATACCCAAAAACAAATTGGGCCCTTCTGGTGCTGATTCCCAGGTGGGTGGGTTTATGTATGTTCTAGGACGCCGTGGGTCTCTCCAATGAACTGTCCTGTGAGGATGGGAGTTTCTTCCACCACCACAACCCCCACAGGTTTTCACAGCCAGAGGTTTTGAGGCTTTATTTCCCCACACTGGAACCCTGGGTTTTGCAATCTGTCTCACTTCTCAGTTGTTTCTCCTGGTTTATCTGCATGCACTGGTGGGACTGCCCAGTTGTCCAGCTGCTGCTTTGCTGTGTGTCCTCTCCACCCGGGCTGCCCATCTCTGCCCCTCCTACCAGTCTGAATGAATGTTTCTTCTTTAATTCCTTGGTTGTTGGACTTCCATACAGTTTGACTTTCTGGCAGTTCTGATTATATTTTGTTTTTAAATTTGTTATTGTCCTTCTTTTGGTTGTGCAAGCAGTCAAAGTGTACCTACCTATGCCTCCATCTTGGCTGGAAGTCTAAAACCCAGAGTTTCCATCAGCAATGAAGACAGGGAAAACCAACAGTGGCTAGAACATGGGCAGCAGTGGCACAGGCTATATCTTTAAGAAGATATACAAACATGGGGATGAGAGAAAAGAATGACCTGATTTTCATTTGATTTCAGTATATGATACAAACATGTAAACAAGTCATGCCTGCCTTTCAAAACCCATATTAAAATCAATTTTAATGCATGTCTACTTTTTCTAAAATCTTTTTCTAGTAAAATTGTGAAGTGTCTTATATTCAGGCAAAGATGGTACATATCTCATTGAATTTACTGCCTCAAACCCAAGAGATGGATATTATTCTCCTGGCTCAGAAGAATTAGGTAGCTTGTTTGACTCAGAGCCAGGTTTGAAATCAAGATGTATCTGGCTTCAAAATCCATATTTTCACCATTTCAAAATATTTTAGAATTCCTTAAAAGGCACCAAAATCTGTGTACTTCAGGTAATAGAGACTCTTCTTAGTTTCCTCTGAACTAGGACATTGATTGGTGGGAGACAGAGGGAATTTAAAGCTGAGAAAGATGGTGGTACATACTATAAAGAAAGAATGCAATGAAATACTGGCCCAGTCTGTCCTGGGCAGAAAATTCTGTCACTACAAAGGAATAGCACCGAGGCCTCCTGGGTCCTTTCCTGCAGGGTTTTGTTGCTTTCACACAGCTACATAGTAGGCTCCACCTGTATTTGTGTTACAGCTTGGTAGGCAGCTTGTATATACAATTCAGACAGAATTTCTGTGCTTCCAAATACTACTGCAGATTCTAGGATGCAGAACAGATGTGAAAAATAAACTTGGACCATTTATATGTGTCATAAATTGAAGGGGAAAAAATTCCCAAGTAGAAACACAGCTTGGTTTGGTGTTAGGAGAATGTATGTTTTAAAAACAATGCACTTGAAGAAATTTGAATGACAAAATGTTATTGAATAAAGATGGTTAAGCACAATGTTGGAATCAACATAACTCTTAGAAGTCAAGTGCTATTCTTTATCAGCATTCTAATACAATCAAGTATGCAAGGAGTTAAGCCTTAAATTCAGCAGATTCCTAACAACACTTTCTTCCAGATTTCATCTCAAGAGTAGATTTGAGCATATTGTCATGACAGAAATATATACATTTACTGTTTATAAGGCCAGATTCCCCACAGTTCCTCCCATGTATGACCTAACAATATGGAAGAAATTTTGAATTCTGATGGACCATCTGCTCCCAGGCAGCTAGGTCGTCTGGAACTATCTCTAGACTTCTGAATCATCTCTGGCCTGTAGCCAGCTCTTTTCACTAATCAGAGGCTTCAAAAAGAGTCCTAGTCTGAGGTGAAAACAGTGATGTACAAAAGATCAAGGTCTTGAACTTTATGCTTTGAGCAGAAGAATAGTGACAGTCTCCATGGGAGAAGGAAGCCAGTTGGACTAGGTGTATTGTTGAAAACTGATAAACCGAACTGGAACACTGAGCAAAATGAACCTGAGTCTCATAAGGTCCTAAAGAAATCATCTGTCCCCAAATCAGTGACTTGTTCTTATTAGTACTTTGAGATTTATTGTTAGGTTCAATCACAAGAGATATAAAATTTATCTCCTGAGTATTATGTAGTTTGCCTTTAAAATAGGCAAGATGATTTTTTCCTGGTGATATATTTAAGAATTTAAAATACCATTTGAGTACTTGTTTCTAAACTACTATCACTCAAGGAATCATTCAATATTCATTGCTGCTTATTTTTTGTTTCTTGAGCTATGATGGAGTGCTGTTGATGATTTGCCATTGAGGAAGGGATACTGAGTATATAAGGGGCATTTCTCCCACCCCCCCAGCTTTACTGACATATGAGTTGACTGAAAAATAAAAATTACACATATTTAAAGTATAAAATGTTTTGCTATACATACACATTGTGAAATGATTACCACAATTAAGCTAAGTAACTCATCTATAACCTCATATAGTTATCTTTTGTGTGTGTGTGTGGGGGGGAGTACTTGAAATCCACCCTCTTAGCAAATTTCAAGTGTACAATACATTATTATTAACTATAGTAATTATAAGTCAGGGTTCTCCAGAGAAACAGAACCAATAGGATACTTGTATAGATGTAAAAAGAGATTTATTATAGGAATTGGTTCACGCAGATGGAGGGTATGAACTCCTACAATATGCCATCTGCAAATGGAGAACTTGGAAATGAGGGAATATAATTTAGACCAAGTCGGAAAGCCTGAGAATCTTGAGACTCAGGTAGTGGTAGAACTCCTAGTCCCAGGTCAAAGGTCTGAGAACCAGGGGACAACTGGTGTAAGTCCTGGAAACTGGAAGTTCAAGAACCAGATGCTCCAATGTCAAAGGGTTGGAGAAGGTGGACGTCTTACCTCAGAAGAGAGAGAGCAAATTTTCCCTTCTTTTGCCTTTTTGTTCCATTTGGGTCCCCAGTTGATTGGATAATGCCCACCCACATTGGTGAGAGTAGAGCTCTTCATTCAGTCTATGGAATCAAACACTAATCTCTTCCAGAAATGCCCAAACAGGCATATTCAGAAACAATGTTTTACCAGTTATCTGGAAATCTCTCAGGCCAGTCAAGTTGGTACACGAAATTAACCATCATAGCCCTGACCAGTGTGGCTCAGTTGGATGGGCATTGTCCCATGAAGTGAAAGGTCACAGGTTCGATTCTTGGTCAGGGCACATGCCTGGATTGTGGGCCAGGTTCCCATTTGGGGGCATGTGAGAGGCAACCAATCAATGTTTCTCTCTCACATCAATGTTTCTCTTCTTCCTCTCTTTCTCAGTCTCTTATCCTCTCTCTAAAAATAAATAAATCTTAAAAAATAACCATCATTGTACTGTGCCGTACATTAGGTTTCCAGAATTTATTCATCTGATAAATGAAAGTTTGTCCTTTTGACACCCATCTCTTTGTCACTCTCATCCCCCAGCTCCTGGTAACCATCATTCTACTCTCTGCTTCTTTGAGTTTAAATTTTTTTTTTTTTAGATCCTACATATAGGTGAGATCATACAGTATTTGTCTTTCTGTGTCTTTCTTACTTCACTTAGCACAATGTCCTCCAGGTTCATCCATGTTGTCTCAGAAGGGAGGGTTTCCTTCAGAAGATTGAATGGTATTCCACATTAATCACTTTCTTTACTCATTCATCTGTCAACAGACAATTAGGTTGTTCCCATATCTCACCTACATTGAATAATGCTACAATAAACATAGCACTGCGGGTATCTCTTCAGGATAGTGGTTTTGTTTCCTTTGGATATACCCACAAATGCAATTGCTGGGTCACATGGTAGTTCTATTTTTAACATTTTGAGGCATGTGTTCTCTCTAGTGGCTGTACCAATTAACATTTGCACCAGTAGTGTAAAAGGGTTCATAGGGGGAACTTTTTAATCACAGAGCCAAGAAAGTAGTTTCTCTTTTTACTCGAAATATTTTTGTATGTGAGCTCCAAGGCTCACAAACTTTCACAGGAAATTTCTTTCTGAATTTACAAAAGTTTGGGAGTATCAAGCTTCTCCATTAAAAGAGTATCAGCTTCATTCAACCCATATTTTGTGTTTTGTTTTTGTTCACTTGCTCATTTACTCATTCATTCAGCACTTTTTTGAGTTTTCAATGGGCAAGTACTGTGCTAGTCATTAGGATTATGAGGAGAGAGAAAAAATATAGACACCCTGTAGCTTATAGCCTAAGTGGGTGAGAGAGACATGAATCAAAGGGTCAAAGCTACTGTGAAGTTGGCTTCAGAAGAGAAGTTCAAGGGTGAGAACCTTCTACGTGATCCTTCTTGAAGACATCTCCAGACTCTGGTGTGTGGCATGGAAATCAGGAGGTATTTACTAGGGTAACATGAAAGTTGGCAGCAGGACTTTTAATGGAGGGTTGATGGCATAGGGTTCCATGAGGAAGATATGAGCTGAAAGCTGAAAGGGTGGGAAGGGGGAAGAAGAAAGGGAGATGAAGGAATATATGAAGGAGAGAGAACAGTTTGTGCAACCCCTCATGATATGAAGTATGTGTTGGAAAGAGGGTTTAAGGGTGGAAGGAATGAAAGGAGGACTGATGGGCAGAGAGCAGAGATGGAGGGGGCCCTAGAGAGAAGATTGGCATTTCCAAGTCCCTATCCTTCTTACTCCCCACAGCCAAGCCATTTTCAGGTTCATCAGTAAATCCAAATGGAAAATGGAAATCTGGAGCTGACCTAGCTAGAGGGATTTCATTTCTGAGCAATTAATGACATTTAATTCTTCCCCCTGTATCTTTGTTTTTTTTTTATTTCCACATTTCTGAATATGCTTATTTTTTATTTATTCATCTGCCAATTTTAGACCCATTTGTTATGTCCTGTTTATGTGGGTGAAGACTTAGCTCCCTTACACTGTCTTTCATACCACACTCTCCCTATCTCCCCAACATGGTTATAACCACTATTTGTTACATTGTTCATGATCAAGAACTTTGTAAATATTGTTCACTGCTGAGCCTACTATATACTGGGATTATGTTTTTTCCTTTTCCTTGTACAGTTTTTGGAGTTCCTTAAATTGATACTTTGTCTCATTTGGGTCATTGTCTTTGCTTACCCCATCCCTAATATTTGCCCACCAAATCTGAGAACAAACACAAAAAACAAAAAACAAACCAACAACAGCACCACCACTCCAGCATTGAGAGCACATGTGTGGCCACCAGCACTTGGGGAGCAGAGTGTGGGAAGGGGCCCATCACTCACTCCATAGATTTTCCATGATCTCTCTGCTTTTAGGGTGGCATCACCCACTCTTCACCATGCCCAGCATCTGGAGCCTCTCTAGGTGAATTTACTCAGAGACTAAGTCTGTATCTCCTGCTCTGTTGTGGGGAGGCATTGTCAGGGTTCTAGTTGCAAAGCAGTTTCCTCTGACTTGCTAAGTCAGTTACTATCCTTCCATTGTCTTTCAGCTGCTAACAAATTGATTAATCTTGCTCATCTGTTGATGCATCCTCTCCTGTTTTTTGTCCCTATAAGCTTGGGCCCATTTTATTCCATTTCTTATTTCAGTGGCACTGCAGGAGAGAGCATGGGTGATGCACGGGGCCAGCAAAGCACATGCTACCCAGGAGTCACTGTGCTTTCATGTTCAGCTCTTCTCTCAGCCCAGAGGTTAAACCAGTTCAGACCTGGGATGAGTGGGGGGTCTTACCAAGGGAGCAGGTAATGGCTCTCATGATAAACACCAGCTCCTCTGCTGTCTGCTGTGCAGTGTTGTGCCACACACCACAGTCTGGAGATGTGTCAACAAGGATCAAATGGAAGATTCTTACCCAACTGTCGTTTCATGGGGTTGCATGCTCTGTGGAACTGGAACAAAAATGAGACTGAAAGATAATAAGAATGCTTTTTTATTCTGTCTTTGAACAAAACTTTAATAATAGAGATTTCTTTTTCCACCTATGTATAACTTCATGGAATCTGGACATCTGGATTGTAGATGTTCATTGAAAAACTCAAAATAACAGGGCCTGTCCTCCTGCCTCTTGGGCAGGTCCACCCATTAACCCTACCATACATCTGTCTTCTGTTATCGCAGCTCCTCACTGCTGTCTGGAAGAAGACCTACCAATGGTGAACATGGGTGCTGGGAAATGTGGAGGCTTCTGCACTGCAAAATGAATGGAAATAAAAAGAGAACATTTTTGTTTGGACATACCTATATAGGAAGGGTTAATGAAAGAAGAATCAAAATAAAATATAAATGGGAGCATACCCGACCTCTTCAGCAGGTGCGAACAAGCCTCATGGACATGGGGACGTGCACATTCCTTCTAGTTACTCAGCACGGAGATGGCGAATAATAAAATGGAATTACATCCATCTTTTCAGAGGCTGTGCTCCTGGGTTAGGGGTGGCCATGCCACGTAGCAGCAGGGAGTGAATCTCTGCAGCTGCTGAAAACAGGGATTTTAATGGAACTGCTGACAGACCCTTAACCATGGCAGTGCTAGCACGAGCTGCGATAATGTAGTCAATAAGGTGAATGGGCTCGGCTTATCTCATTTCACAGCTGAGCTGTGTATTGCCAGATAAATCAAATCAGGGTAAACGGCTTCATCTAATAAACTGGGCCAACATATAATGTATTTGTTCAGGTTCGCACTTTCATTGATTCTCATTTGATTTAAGAAGAGATATTTCAGCTCATGTTTGAATGTTTTTAGTATTCATCCTTCCTTCTGGTAAAGAGAGGCTGAGAGGCAGGAACACACAGCTGGGAATTTTTTTTTCTTTTAAATAAATTAAGTTTTCTGAATCTTGGAAGTTCTTCTGCATTCCATCTTTATGCATTGAAGTGGGGGAAGGGTGAGGACCGCTTGGGGAGAAAGCCAAGAAGAAGCAGGAAAAAGAGCTCCATCTCTTCGTCTGAATTTCCCAATAATGTTTTAGTGATGTTTGCTAATGTATCATTCATTAACCATCAGCCACTATGAAAAACATAATCTATCTCACAAAGTGGACATTATTATCGCATTAAATCATTTCACAATATACCTGAACGGTTCCACATGAGAGGCCTGGCCTGGCCAAGCTCAGTTGCCTCCAGGGCAACTCTTCAGCAGTAATGAGATACGAGGTCTGTCTGTGATGAATACGATATTACTCGTGTCAGTGGTTGCGGACGGCACCCAGAATATTTCTCCTTACAGGTTTTTTTTTTCTTTTTCCCATAGCAAAGGAACTCAGGCAAAGCACTATTAACCCAGTAAATGAAGCTCTAAAGATCACAGAGTATGTCCATTAGGAGACAAGGCAGTGACTAATCCAATTTTTCTTGCAGGGAGAGATGCGGATGCTTTAGTAACATCTGGGAACGGCGGGCCCTGCATCACGGATGAGGCTCTGTGTTCTGTCTTCTCTGTTCCTCTTCCTTCTCTGCCTTTGTCTGAAGGCGATTAGTGCATCGTCCCCTCCTCTCCCTCAAACTCCGCTTGCCAACCACCTCTTTGAAGATGATTAAAAGAATGTCCATGGTGGTGGGAGAGGGTACAAGGGTGATACGTGGTAATGGAAAAAATTCAATAATAATAATAAATAATAATAATAATAATAATAATAATAATAATAATAAAGAATGTCCGTGGTTGGTGGAAGAAATGGAAAAGGGCTAGGGGTGGGTGAAGAGAGAGATCCAAACAGCCAGTGCCCCCATTTCTCATTTACAGGGTTGTCTCTTGACGTTTCAGATCTGTGTGGTAGACAGGCTGCAATCTGCCAAAGGGCGAGGCAATGGGTACCAGGGGCCACTTACCCTCTGCTCCAGTTCAAACTACATTACACAGCCTTGCTTCTTGGGAAATAATCCATATTATCATTTCTCATAAGGGCATTCCTCATTTTTCCCTCCTTGAAACACTGTTTGCAAACATTTGTTTAAAATGCTGATGGATAAAAACAAGATTCCTGATGGCCCGGCAGCCAGAGGATAGCCATGGGATGAATCTCCGGAGGAGCTCAATGAAAGTACAAAGAAGTGATTCTTTACTTAACCTTGCTCTAAACCTTCCTCCCCTTCCTTTTCTTTAACATCCATGTGTTACATGTCCCCTTTATGCCATGCCTCATGCAGGACAAATAAAGAAAAAGCCACACATGCCCCGCCCGCCCTTAGAACAACCACAAAGGAGCTGCACTCATGCTCCAATTAAAATGAGGGTGCAGCCTGGCCACTGTTGTGTGGAACCAAATGGGGTGTTTGATTTTTTTAATGACAACCCTACATCATCACTTCCCAAGAGAACATCAAAAATATATTCCCCTGAAGAACAGCCTAGAGATCAGAAAACATATCCTTTTCCCCCACAGGTTTGTTTTCTGCAGTTAATCAATTCAGTAGGATTGGCTTAATTTTCCACACTGGAAAATGCAGGTTGAAACACCACCTTTGAAAGTCAAATTTATAATATTTCATATTACTCTGGTATATCAGCTCAGGTGATGTGGAAAATGTAATTTTGAAAACATTTTGGCTTACGTGTCGTCTTTAGAAAGGACAGCATCGTGTGAGTCATGATTTTGTATCTAAATGGATGTACTCAACTTCCCTTCTCATGCTGAAATGACTTCATAGATTTTTATTAGTTTCAGTGAAATTTATTTACATTGAATGAATCAATCAATCTTCCCCTGCACCTACCCACCCCCTCTCCTTGCCCCTATTTTCTTTCTCATTTGACTAGAAACCAGGCGATAGGGCATTTTAATGGCAATGTGCATATTATTCCTACCACGATAAGACAATACCTGTGCCACTTTTTGTTTCAGAAAGTATATCCAAGTTCTTTATATTTATTTAACTTTTCTTCAATTTATAAGGCTTAGTGTAATTTTTTAAAATTAAATAATCTAATAATATAACAGAATCTAGAAATTTTGAGAGCTCAAATATTTAGCAGAACACTATTTTGGCCAATACTAAGGTAGTTATTTTATTTCATCAAGAGATATTAATTATTTTAACTATGTATTGGCTACATCATTAGCTCAGATCAAACTAATAGTTAAAAATAGTTATTTCTTTCTTCTTGAAACTTTTGCTTCATCAGGTTATTCCTATGAGACTACCCTTTATTCTCTTGCCCCAATATTTATTGTTTATTGATTAATTTTTCCTGTTTACTTGTCCATAAAAATGTTTATTGATACTGATCAGAGTAGTCCTAGGTTATACAATTTGCTATATTTGCAATAGCTTTCAGCAAAGTGGTTGGTCCTGAGGAGGCACCAATAAATTTTGTTGAATTGAATTAACTGTAATGGTCTTATAGTTGGTTTATTAGGTTCTGCCATTAGCTGGTTCAGGAATGTTTTAGATGAGGCAGCTAAAGGCACCCTTATTTAAGGTCCTCAGACTGCCATTCATGGGGCTCCATGGTGTTGCCTATCTCATGTAACACCACCCTCAATATGGTGTGCTCTTTGTTACTTCCAAGCTGTACCGAGGCTGGGTCTCCTGCTGCCAACCCACCTTCCCAAATTTGCTCCTATGGGAATTGTACCCACTATTCAAGGTCCTTTGCAAGCCCCACCCCCAGAATCCCTCTCTGATAACTGTAGTCTACACTGACTGTTCTTTTTTTTCACTCACCTGCAAGATAAGTAGATTTAATCCTATTTCCACACAAGCAACCTGAAGCTCAGAGATGGCATGTGGTCTGCCCAAGGTTTTAGAGTAACACACAGAAAATGGAGAGCCTGGAAGTGAAACCCAGGTCTGATTAATTTTCAACCTTCCTCATTTCAAATTTTCCATGCTGCCTCCCAAGGCAGAGTACTGAGGCATGTCACAATACCTTCTTTGAGATTGACCTCTGTTAAATGTGGTCACTGACTGCACAACAGAGTTAGTTGGAAACTAAAAATTTCATGGCCGGAGATTTTGTGAGTTGGGGTCCCAGCAATTTTCAAAACTTTAAATCATCCAGTGATTGTAACGTGCAACTAGAATTGAAAAACAACCAATTGACTAGACAGTGACCCTCATGAGCTTGTTTAACTAGTTCTGACTCTACCAAGATGTGCTATTATCAAGTTTTCATTTCTTGTCTGCAAGGAGAGGCTGTCTGTAGATTTCCTGCAGTCAAGATCAATGTCCAGGAATCTTCCTTTGATCTCCAGACTATCAACTCAATCAAAAAGAAAATAAGATTATTTGTCATGACTTTATCTTAGTAAATTTATATTTGTTTTTAATTGTTATATATGTAACAAAATTTACTATTTTAACCCTTTTTTAAAATCCTCACTCGAAGATATGTTTATTGATTTTAGAAAGGTGGTGGCGGGGGGAGAGAGAGACGGAGAGAGAAGAAATACAGATCCATTGTTTCCTCTATGTGTCCTGATGGGGATTGAACCAGCAACATAGGTATGTGCTCTGATGGGGGATCGAACTTGCAACCTTTGGGTATATGAGACAACACTTCAATCAACTGAGCACCTGGCCAGGGCTATTTTAATTGTTTTTAAGTGTACACTTTTGAGGCACTAAATACATTCATGTTGTTGTGCAACTATCACCACCATCCGTCTCCAGGACTTTTTCATCTTCCTTGACTGTGCTCATTGAACAGCAACCCCCACTCTCCCCAACCCTAGCCACTGCCAACCACCATTCTACTTTCCGTCTGAGTTTGCCAACTCTAAAATCCCAGATATTTAGAGAGAGAGGGAGAACATTGGCACACCTTTTATTGTAGCTTATTATTAAAATTACTCCATTTTATGAGTTATTGTTACTATTATATCTTACTGTACCTAATTTATAAATTAAACTTTATTATAGGTGTGTCTGTATAGGAAAGACAGTATATATAGGGCTCAATGCTATCTGAGGTTTCAGGCATCTACTGACGGCCTTGGAATGTATTCCCCACAGACAAGGGGGCTACTCTGGTGCTATCATTGAAACAAACCACACTGCTCTATTCTGGAGGAATTTTGTGAAAAATAAATCATGGAAAATAGGTAAAATATTGCTTGGGCATTAAGGGCTACCTCCTCAAGACCTTTCTAACTTCTGTCATCTCCCTCTGATTTACTTGGTCACAGGCCCTGCCATGTGTCCTAGAGCCTGACAAGTCCGAGGCAATCAGAGTAGTCCCATTTTGTGTGGCATCTATTGGCTTGAGGATGGACATGGGTCCCAGACCAGCCAGTGAAATGTGTGAGGGTAAATCTACTGATCTACTGTGTATGCAGCTGGAAAAGGATTCCTTCCTTTTTTTAGTAGAAGCAAAAGGAAACATGGCTTTTTGTGAAGTTGTCATTTCTGGATGTGAGATGTGATATTGGGTACTGTGCACTCACCTGGCAACTGGGAGGGAGACCGCTCAGGACAAAGCCAGCAAGTCAGGCATGGCAGAGTTGGAAATGGGACAAATCTAAGCCCCTGGAGACATTGTAGCAGTGCAGAATGTACCAAGCTTAAAGCTTTCTTAACTCTACTAATTTTCTGAAGTAGAAACCTGGGGATCCCTGCAATGGCAGCCAAGCATTTGAATTTATTTTGAGGAATTTCTCTGTCAGTGGCCCATGAACAACCTGTATCAGAAGCCCCTGGAATACTTGTTAATAAGCAGAGTCCTCTCCAGATGCATATTATGAGTTCTGTATATGGGGCCTAGGAATTTCCGTTTTTAACTCTTTCCACTATTTACTCTTATGTTCACTCAGGATGCAGAATCTATATTTTGAGGAAAAAAGCAATGTATTATATTTTCTTATGTTGACCCTTAACTCTTGAAGGCCATCTCAAAATCTGAGGATCACAGCATCCCAGTCAGACGTGAGAACAAAGTCCAGTAATATGAAACAGATCCGAAGTGACAAAGAGACCAAAAACAATTACTGGGACAATCAGAGTAAGAAAAAATGCTGAAATCCAAGAGGATAAAAATAATTCAAAGAGAAAATGGGTTTCCTCAAACATATATTCAATAGGCAGATGGTAAAGTGGAAATGTGGCCCCTTAAGGAATAGTTACAGTAGGTTATAGGAGACCGGGGAAAAGAAAGTAAAAGATTTATTAAATAGCTTCAACTCATTTGTGCAGAAAGGTGACAAATTTGGGGGTCACAAGTGCATTTGAATGTGTATTGGTGAGAGCAAGTGAGCCTTGGAAGAATGCGGCAGGGTTTAAAGACTGCTCAGGTAACGCAAGAACGCACCGAATGGCCCTCTCATGAACTGGGTGAAGCCATCACTCAGTATTTCACGGGCCATCAAGTGAGTTTGACATCTGTGTTCTTAAATGACAGTTGTGACAATGATAATATCAGTTCTGTAGTATGTGATAGCTACATTTTTTGCCCGCAAAGCTATTTAGGGTTATTTGTGGAGACAACACACGTACACATGCACACTCCCACACCCCCACTCTTAAATCACCCGGACACCTTTACGCCTTTGCTTCTTTTCACAGCCTTCGGTAACTTCCAGTCACTGGTGCCATACATGCCTATGTTTTCCAAAAATATTCTTGAGGATGCACTTTTGCCTCACCTGAAAAAGACTAAGTCTCTAATTAGGGTAGTAACAACTTAGATGATATTCAGTTTGCAACTTCATTTCTATGGCCCCAGAGAGCGGCAGATGTTGGCGTTTCCACACATCCCGTAGGGGGTGTTTTCTCCCAATATGGAAGGCTGGCGAGCCTGTCTTCACTGAACTATGGTGAGCAGAACTCTTGAACTTCAACCAGGAACATTTCACCAACTGTCCACTCTCAAATCTGTCTACATCTATTTATATCTTTACTGCGAATCTATCTACATCTTGATAAAATCCTCCTTCTCGCTTATGAAAATAGAAATTTTATTCTTTCTTTAAATCCAGTTTATTCAAAGTGCATTGGATTTGGTTCCCTTCCATCTTTCGGGAACTTGCTAGCACCTCTCCTCTAAATATTTGAAAAGATAGACTTCATGTGTTAGAGCAGTTTTAGGTTCACAGAAAAATTGAGCAGAAGGTGAAGAGATTTCCCGTATACTCCCAATTCCCCTCACGTGCACAGCCTCCCCCACCTATCCATACTCCCCACCACAGTGGTATATCTGTTACAGTGGATGAGCTCACATCAACATAATCATCACTCAAAGCCTGTAGTTAAAATTTCGGTTCACTCTTGGTGTTGCACATTGGTGTGGGTTTTGGCAAATGTATTAATGACATGTATCCACCATTATAATAACACACAGTTCCACTGCCCTAAAAATCCTCTGTGTTCTTATTCACCCTTCCCTTCCCCCAAACCCCTGGCAGCTATGAATCTTTTTACTGTCTCCACAGTTTTGTCTTTTCCAGAATATCATGTAGTTGGAATCATATAGCATGTGACCTTTTCAGATTGGCTTCTTTCACTTTATAGTCTGCGTGCAAGATTTCTCCATGTCTTTTCATGACTTGATTCTTCTTTCTTTTTAGTGCTGCATAAAAATCCATTGTCTGCATGTACCAAGGTTTATTTATCCATTCACCTGGCGAAGGACATTTTGGTTGCTTACAAGTTTTGACAATTACATATAAAGCTGCTCTGAACATCATGTGCGGGTTTTTTGGTGGACATATGTTTCAGTTCCTTTGGGTAAATATCAAGGGGTGTGATTGCTGGATCACGTGGTAAGAATATATTTAGCTTTGTAGGAAATTGCTAAACTGTCTTCTCAACTGGCTCCACCATTTTTCATTCTCATCAGCAATGAACGAGAGTGACTGTTGCTCCACATCCTCACCAGCATTTGGTGTTGCTGTGTTTTGGATTTTGGCCATACAAATAGACATGCAGTGGCACCTTATTGTCTTTTAATTAAAAAATTCACTAGTGGTTTATGATGAGCATCCTTTCATAGATGAGCATCCTTTCATAGCTTACTTATGTTCTGTATATGGCTTTTGGTAAAGTGACTGTTAAGTTCTTTGGCCTGTTTTTATCAAGTTGTTTGTTTTTTATTATTGAGTTTTAAGAGTTCTTTGTATAATTTGGGTAATAGATCTATAGAAGATATGTTTGTTGCAAGTATTTTCTCCCATTTTGAAGTGGTCTTCTCTTTCTTTCGTGGTGTCTTCTGTACAGCAGAAGTTTTTAATTCTAATGAAGTGCATATTATTGATTCTTTCATAGATGTGCCTTTGGTGTTGTAGCTAAAAAGTCATGGTCATCCACAAGGCCATATAAATTTTCTCCTATATCCTAGGAATTTATAGTTTACATTTTATATTTAAGTCTATGATTAGCTTTGAGTTAATTTTTGAAGGGTATAAGGCCTATGTTTACATTTATTTCTTTTGTATATGAAAGTCTAGTTGTCCCAGCACTATTTATTGAAGAGAATCTTCATTGTATTGCCTTTGTTCCTTTGTCAAAGGTCAGTTGACTATATTTTTGTGGGTCTATTTCTAGGTTCTCTCTTCTGTTCCACTGATCTATTTTTTCATTCTTTCACCAACGTCACACTGCCCGTTACTGTAGCTTTACCGCAAGGCTTGAAGTCAGGTAGCATCAATCTTCCAAATTTGCTCTTTTCTCTCAGTATTGGATTCACCATCCTAGATTTTTTGTCTTCTAATATAAACTTTTGAACCAGTTTGTTGATTCTCCTCTCAATTTTGATTCCTACCTCCTAACTTAAAATTTGTTTATAACCATTGAAAACAAAAGAAGACAGCCAAAACTCCTTTTTTTCAACCCTACACCGCTTTCCAGTTTCTGCTCTCTCCCGGCTTCACAATACACCTTCTTAAATGAAATGGCTGTGCCTGCTGTCTCTATTCCCCATCTCACCCTTCTAGCTCATCCCCCTGCTGTCTGGTTTTGACTCTCATCTATTCCACTAAAATAGCTCCTGGTGATATCATTAGTGACTCCCACGTAGCTAAGTCAGCTGATACTTTAGATTTCCTCTTTTTTGATCTCTGAGCAACATTCAACACTATTGACTTCTGCTAGTTCTTCACTCTCCTTGGCAGCTTTACCTTCCTCAACCTGGACATCAGATGTTGGCATCCTCAAAGCTCTGTCCCAGGCTTTCTGATGTTCTCACTCTGCTCTCATCCTATGTGATTCTGTGCTACTTCAATTGCCCCTTTTTAAAAAAATCCTCACTTGAGGATATGTTTATTGATTTTAGAGAGAAAGGAAAGGGGAGGGAGAGAGGGAAGGGAAGAGAGAGAGAGATTGAGAGGGAGAAATCAATATGAGAGAGAATCATGAATTAGTTTGCCTCTCATATGCACCCCAACCTGGAATCAAACCCTTTACCATTTGGTGTACTTGACGACCCTCCAACAGAGCCACCTGGCCAGGACCAATCGCCTCTTCATCATATACTACTACTAACTGACAGAGTTTACTGATATCCACAGATTTCCCAGGTGACATTTCCTTGTAATAGTTACCATAATTATGATTATATATGCAGTCATTTATTTATTACCTCCCTAGGATGTTAGTGTTATGAGTCTCCAAGGACTGGGTCTATTTTTGGTCCACAGTGTTCCTGGAGCTGAGTTGACACACAGTAGCTGCTTGACCAATGTTGTTGATGAAGGACCTGTGAGGGGAAAGTTGGCAATAATACTGTCTGTTCACCCACCAGGTAGAATAGTCATTTAGATTATATTTATTTCATCCTCACCTCTCCATGGAAACTATACTTGCTAAGCTGATCAACATCTTGTTCCTTGTCAAAATTCCTGGGTTCTTTTCTCTCTCACCTTTTTGAGATTTATTTAAGAGGCCTAAATACACTTTCTCCTCAGTGGCCTCACTCTGCCCTGTCCCCCGCTTCTGCATGCAGTTAGTTGTTTGTTTGGAACATCTCTTGTTTCTCTGTTGATTTCTCTTATTTCCTCTTTTCAATAACCAAGTAAGAATTCAGAGCAATTTAGGTTTCTTCCCCTAAATGCAATCTCCAGAATTTAGATAACATTACATCTCATGTTGAAATCAACTACCACCTGATATACATACTGTAGAAAATTAATTTCCAACATGGACCTTCCATTCTTTGCAGTATATTTTTGGCATTTTGCATAGATTTAAGAACTTTATTTTGATATAAATCTAAATACTAATACAATAAATATATAAATATAATACAATATTAAATATGCCCTTATGTGAATTCATTATTCTTTTCCAACTTTCCTGCATGTCCCCCTTTTAATTTTAGCCTTTCTCTTTTTGTTTTGTTTTTTTAAAAGATTTTATTTATTTTATTTTTAGAGAGAGGGGGAGGGAAGGAGAAAGAGAGGATGAGAAACATCAATATGTGGTTGCCTCTTGCACGCCCCCTATTGGGGACCTGGCCTGCAACCCAGGCATGTGCCCTGACTGGGAATCGAACCTGTGACACTTCGCTTTGTACATCCGTGCTCAATCCACTGAGCTACAACAGCCAGGGCAATAATTTTAGACTTTCTAATAGGTGTATAGTAATATCTTGTTGTGGTTTTAATTTGTATTTTCTTTTTTTTAAAGAAATTTTTAAAAAGATTTTATTCTTATTTATTTTTAGATAGAGGGGAAGGGAAGGATAAAGAGAGAGAGAGAAACATTGATTGGATACTCCCAACTGGGGATTTGGCCTGCAACCCAGGCATGTGCCCTGACCAGGAATCACACTGGTGACCTTTTGATTCACAGGCCAGTGCTCAGTCCACTGAACCACACCAGCCAGGGCCAATTAGTATTTTCCTAATAACTTATGTTGTTGAACATCTTTGCAGGTGCTCATTTGCAACCTTATGTATTCTGTTTGGTAAAAGAGAATAAATCTTTTGCCCCTTTTTAATTAGGTTGTTTCTTGTTGAATTTTGAGTGTTCTTTATGTACCCTAGATACAAATCTTTTAGCAAATATATGCTTTGCAAAATTTTCATACAGTCTGTGGCTTGTCTTTTTGTATTTTTAGCAGTGTGTTTTGATGAACAGATGTTTTTAATTTCTACAAAGTACAATTTATCAATTTGTTCTTTTATGTATTGTGCATTTGGTGTCATGTCTAAGAAATCTTGCCTAACCCAAGGTCACAAAGATTTTCTTCTAGAGGTTTTATAGTTTTGCACTTAGGTCTATGGTCTTTTTTAAATTAATTTTTGAATATGGCATGAGACATGGATCCTATTTCTTTTCTTTTTTGGTTGGATGGGGGTTTTCTTCTTATTTTATAGCCTCTCACATATCTCAGGCTTGACACTTGGGACTTATCCTTGATGACAATTATGCTCACAAGTTGGAACACACTGGTTACAGCTGCTCTGGCCAATACTCTGCTAAGTAGAGCTTAGCATTAGAACCCAACTTCCTGATGATTATGAGGGACAACCTTTGCCTTTATTAGCTTCAGCCTCATGTATAGGGTCTGCAAGAGCTTCTTTTTTTTCCCCCAAGAGCTCTTTTTTTAAAAAACTTACCTCATCATTTCTTTGGTATGCATACCTCTTGATCTACATTTTTATTCTTTAACTGTTCACATAACATCTCTGAATTACAGTGGGGTGGTAGCAGTACCTTCTCTCTTTCATGTATCTAATTAATACATTTCTCTCTTAGAGCTATTTCTATATTCATTCCCAGACTCTCATCTCAAATACCAAGCCTCGTTTATTTAGCTTATTGGGTTAATTCATCCAGTGTTTATTGAGCTTTACAATGTGCCATGCAAACTGCAACAAACACAGCTGATCCATCCGTGTTCTCACAGAGATCATAGTTTTGTGGTGGAGACAGACAAACAGATGAGGTAGTACAGTATACTGAAATGAGTACTAAAGTGTTGGTAATTATAGGGTCTTCTGTGAACTGATTCCTTTCTTTATAATAGTCCCCACCTTCAGTTACAATTGGACTATTTATTCTAAAGAAGCTCATCTATTTATAGTTTTTTTTGTCTAATCATCCAATAAATTTGATCACTTGAGATGAGCAATATACCATTTGCAATCATAAAAATCTCTGCAAGAGGTTAAAATTTGGGTTTTGAATTATATATTGGGTTGGCCAAAAATTTCGTTTGGTTTTTACCATAAAATGGCTCTCGTGGAGCTTTGTTGTCTTTAACTTTATTTGAAACAGTTTTGTTAAATTGCATTGTGGCAGCTGTCATATCAACGTGCATTAAAAACAAACAAACATTAAGCCCTGGATGGTGTGGCTCAGTGGACTGAGTGCTGGTTACAAACCAAAGGGTCCCTTGTTCGATTCCCAGTCAGGGCATGTGCCTGGGTCTCGGGCCGGGTCCCTAGTGGGGGATGCACGAGAAGCAAACACACAGTGATGTTTCTCTCCCTCCTTTTCTCCATCCCTTTCTCTAAAAATAAATAAGTAAAGTCTTTAGAAAAACAAAAAACCATCAAAACTGTTGAATTTTTGTACAGCCATTTTACTATTGAAGATGGAAGAAAAGTGACATTTTTGGCATATTATGCTGTATTATTTCAAGAAAGGTAAAAATGCAACTGAAATGCATAAAACAAAAAGATTTGTGCAGTGTGTGGGGAAAATGCTGTGACTGATTGAATGTGTCAAAAGTTGTTTGCAAAGTTTTGTGCTGGAGATTTCTCTCTGGATGATGCTCCATGGTTGGGTAGACCAGTTGAAGTTGATAGGGATCAAATTGAGACATTAATTACACCATGTGGGAGATAGTCAACATATTAAAAATACTGAAATCAATAAAGTTATTGGTGAAAATGAAAAATTTGTCTTTTATTTCATGGAAAAGCCATACAAACTTTTTGGCCAACCCAATAATTAATAATTTCTGCCAGCTGATTTTGGCTGTAAGCAACTAGCCTAATTAGTGAATTGCAATTCATACAATTTTAGTAAGAATTCCTTTGCTTCTGCCTCTGAGCACTTTTTCCAATGGGTTGCATGTGAGAATACACCTATCTCAGCATTGTAAGACATAATTTAAGTCCTTGCCTGTCATTTGCTGTGTGATTCATAACCATTCTTTCTGTGCCTCAGTGTTTATTATATAAAATTGAGAGTTTGGAGTTCTGATTTTAAAATGCTAGAATGCATTATTTTCTTAAAAGTTACTTCCTTTACTCAACATTTCAAGACTATTTTTCCTCTGTCTCTGACCACTCCTGTAATCCTGTAGCCGTTTTGTATAATTGACATAATTACTATAGCCATGTGCCTATATACAAAAATTTTTATTTCAGATATTTGACATCTGGTTGTATGAAAATGTTGCTCTATATTTTCCTTAATATTTTAAACATATGAAGTCAGTAATCTGCTCTTTTTTTATTTGAGGTACCTCCATAACCTTGGCATGTAGAATGAGAAAATATTGTTAATGAACTGAGTTTGCATAAATGGCTTTATAATAGATAAAACAAATCCTCAATAGTCCAACAGGTTTGGCTATGTCAAGTAATCAAACTACAATTTTGGCCTACGAAAGTGACTTTTTGCTAGACGTGAAGATTGAGGGCCTGAGCTGTCTCAATGGAGTATGGCAAGATGAGAGGGGTGATGCACAGACTGGAGAGCCTTAATGCTGCTGATGACTGCACCATTACCCAAACGCAGGTTAATGTGGACAAAGGGAAAGAGTTGCGGGAGGCAGCAAAGCAAAACCAACACCTATTAGAAAGAACAGTCATGCAGCATACTGATCACAAAGAAGGATGAAGGTCAGAATGTGAGAGAAAGTCCTTCTATTCCCTAATCAAAAAAAAAAAAAAGAAAGAAAAGAAAGAAAAGAAAGGAAAAAAACACACCAGAATCCAGTATTAAAGAAAGAGCAATGGAATGAATGCTGGATTAATTCATGTGTGCTTGGCTTTACACACTGTGCCTGGGTCCAAAGTCACCCCCTGAGTCTCCAAGTCCCTGCAGGACAAATAATTTATCCTGATGGACAGGATGTGATCATGTGGCAGGATACTTATATGTATCGTCAGTGTTCCTAGTAAGTTCTGGGTCCACTTCATGTAACTTGGCATAGGCAAATAACTCTATTATAAAACATGATACTAAGTGACAACATAGAAATACAAATAAAATTATGTGATTGTTCAGAGAAATAATTCAATTTTATTCAAGGCTTCATGAAGACATGGAATTTGAGGTCAGACTTGTAGAACTGGAAAAATGAGGGTAAGGCAGAAATAGCAAAAGAAAATGGAAAATACATTAGGAAATAAGAGTTTATGGAGAATATTAACTGTCTAGTTTATTCAAAAAATGAGTTAGGATATGGAGTTAGAAAAAAATAAGGTAGTAGTGGTTGGTTGAGGGCAATCCATGAAGACCTTAGATGTTACTCACAGTTTTGTTTTTCCATTCATCTCCACTTTCCCAATGGTATTCCACTGCTAGCCTCTATCTGGGGCCTCGGACCAGAGCCAATCTGGTGAGAATATGTGAAAGGCTCTCACCCATTTGGGTTTGGATGCACATCATGTTCCCTATAGTTAGAACTCAGGGAAGTCCAGTCCCACTGGTGGACTCCAACATGCACATCTCTTGATCCCCCAAGTGTCTGCTGCTGATATGTGCAGAGCCCAGAAACCAAGAGTCCCAGAGCCTACTTGTACCTCTGGTACCCAAAGAGACCACAGAACTCCCTACTTTATTCAGACCCATGCTAATCAAAGTGAATGTCTACTTGCTCTGTCTTCCATAATCTGCCCAGTTGTGCCTGGTCGCACAGGGGGCCTCTAGGAGTAGATTCTAGTCCACTTAAGCTGGATCCAGGAATCCTGCATAGTTCTTAACAGTCTCTTCCTCCAGGGCTGTCACTTCTTTCCCCCAAGTTAGGTCTTACTACCTGTAGACTAATTGTTCCCACACCTGTGTAGCTTCTTGGCTGGATTTGCACCTGCTATGTGCTGAAATGTTAATTAGATGTTTTGGTAATAATCACTTATAGAATTAAGAATAAATCTATAATACCAGGCCTTATTAAACCTACATAGGTCCAGAGGGTGTCCAACCATGTAATATGAAAAATAGAGACATTTATTAAAGAAGATACAAGATATAAGAGACATTGTACATAGGACAGTGAGGCCTTAGTCCCCTTCCATGTAGGCACCCTGGGACCTCATACAGTTCTCCCAATTGCCATCAGCTGCCCCATGGTATTTTCCTGAATCTCATCAATGGCCTGAAATCTCTTCCCTTTCCAAGGTGATTTTGGTTTTGGGAAAAGCCAGAAGTTGCAGAGCACCAAATCTGGGCTGTAGGGGGGCTGAGTCATCTGAGTGATTTGATATTTCACAAAAAACTCTACACTAGACGTGATGCATGAGTGGGTACATTGTTGTGATGAAGCTGCCAATCATCAGTTGCCCATAACTGCAGGCTTCTGAATCATTGGAATAGTTTCCTCAGAGGAATGTAGAAGCTTAAAGCAAAATTTGATGCAGATTCGTTGTTCTACTCACTCAGTCATTTTGAATGCAGTGGCCACACAGTGCACATGCTCACTCAAGGGCGTGTACTGCCCCTACTGACTGGTGTAATGAAGTTGTCATTGTTCACACATGCACATTTCAGTCCACTCCACTTGGCTGCCAGGTTACGTCAATGTTGCACAAACCGTTCTCATTATATTAACAATGGCTGGACTTTTTCTGGACAGACCTTGCACTAGTGGCCTTTTCAGTTATCAACGCTTATGCCCACCTTGTACCCCACAATACAGATCTCTTTCAGCTTTGGGTAATTACCTTCTCCACCTGCCCATCATACATAGGGCCAAAGTCTACCTGAGATGCTGTACAAGGGTGAGAATTTGGACTTCATTTGGGCACACTGGAGTGGTTCCCATTGATTATCCATCTATTGTACTTTAGGTTTACTTCAGTAGGGTTTGCCTTACAAGGATAATTAATCTCTTGTCATTTTTATATTAGAAAGCCCAACTTCAAGGAGGAAGATGGTGTACATGACTGCATCATATAGAATTTTGGGGGGACACAAAGCTAAACTTAACCCTGGGAAATGTAAACAAAGCCTTATAATAGAAGGATGTCAGAAGGTCACAACAGTAACAGGGGAGCTGGAGGAATAAGATTGGCAACGGGGAGAGCAAGGCAACTCCAGAGGGTGAAGAAGCTGAAACTATACAGATAGGCTTACAGTAGGAGCTTAATCTTTCAGTGGGAACCTCTGCTAGTACCCATGTGACTTCCACTTCTTTTTCTCTTGTGTTATTCTCTAAGGATTCAACATCACAAAAACAGTGTTTTCTGCCTAACCATCCCCCAGTGTGAACTGTCTGAATTTTCCCAGTCAACTTCCATAGTAAGAGGCAAGCATCTGAATTTATTGTTTCACAAAGATGCCACACAATGGGGAAGAAACAATTTCTTAAAAAGAAATTAAGATGTTATTAAAGCCCTGACTCGTGTAGTTCAGTTGGTCAGCCGTGGTCCTGCAAAGCAAAAGGGAGCCAGTTTGATTCCCAGTCAGGGCACATACCTGGGTTGCAGGTTTGGTCCCTGGTTGGGGCACGTGTGAGAGGCAGCAGCTGATTGATGTTTTTCTCTCACATCCATGTTTCTCTCACTCTCTTTCGCTCTTCCTTCCCCTCTGTCTAAAGGTAAATAAATAAGTAACATTTTTAAGGAGAAATGGATAATGTGTTGATAAAAACTTACAAATATTGACTAATATCCTACTCTCTAGTTGCTTCTATTACCATTCTAGATGTGACACACTTAAGTCTTCAAAAGGAATTTCGGAAACAGGGTGATAAAAGCAGTCACTAAAAATACCTTCTGACTCTGTCCCCGCCTTCTCTGCGGAAGGTCCAAATGACCAAGCTCCTCTCAGATGGTCCTGGGAGTGCCCCAAAGCTGTCCCATGTGTGCTCTGACAGCTGGTTTCCTGTCACAGGGACTTCATCTTTGGAACTGCAACAGAAACTTGGGTTTCCTTTCCTCCATGTTCTAAAGTTCCACGCTTACATTTTGAGAGGACACTGGCATCAAAAGTTCTGCTGCTGACATTACCATGACCTTAATCACTTACTGCTTTCATGGCCCTGGCACTTTGACTGTGCCTGTCACCCCTATGGTCACCAACCAGAGTCTTCTGGTGTCCAGAGACCCATAAAGATGTGATAAAATGTTCTCTTTAGCTTTAATGCCTTTTCCATTGTTTCCATGCTGCATGTATTGGGTTGGTCAAAAAGTCTGTATGGTTTTTTCTGTAAAATGAAAGACACATTTTTCATTTGCACCAATGACTTTATTGATTTGGATATTTTGAGCATGACGGCTAACTCCTATGTGGTAGAATGTTGATTGTTCTCAGTTAATGTCTCAATTTGATTGCTTAAATTGTTCTACCTGAACGTGAAGCATTGTCCAGCAAGAAATCTCCAGCGTGAAAATTTGCAAAACATTCTTGACATGTTCAGCACCTTCTCCACACACTGCACAAATCTTTTTTTGTGTGTTTCAGTTGCATTTTCACTTTTCTTGAAATAATAAAGCATGATCTGCCAAACATGTCACTTATTTTCTTCTATCTTCAATATTAAAATGGCTACACAAAAATTTGTCAATGTTGGTAAGTTTTTTTGATGCATGCTG
>VMDR010007807.1:0-38943 GCA_007922815.1 Macrotus californicus
CTTCTAATCACCAGAGCTATTAGACTTTCTCATAGATTTTGTAATTTAGTGCACTAATAAGGAAACATACACATTACTATAAATCAAACCAAATTTGTTTTAATATTTTTATCATTGAATTTCAATAGAATCATCTTCTTTGTAATTTTATGTAATTTGTTTTATGCATTTAAGAACACAAGCTTCATCAGACTATCAAAGGAGTGTTTGTTCCAAAAACAAAGGAATCTGGGAAAGTCAAAGTTCGATTTCCATTAGCCTTTTGGAGATGTAGCAAATAGCTCACCAGAGCCCTTTGGTGTCAGGGGTGAGGTGGTGCCTTTAAGACATCCCTCCGTAGCCAAAAGCAGAGGCAGATGGCACTGTGTCGGCTACCTGCCTCTAACGCTGCTTCTGCTTGGCACTCAGCCGACAAACGGCTGGACCACTTGCCGCAGAGATGAACGAGCAGTGGGAAGGTGTGGGTAGTACTGACTTACACTCACGAAGTCCACCTTCTTCTGAGATGCTTTTGGAATCTCAAATGGTTTCCATCTAAGCTGGAAAAAAAATACATAAACAGGAAAATGATTTTGCAAGGGGAAACTATAGACTTTCTATATAAAAAGCATTGATTACACAGAAAAAGGACAGCTGCTCCCTGTGAGGATCTGATTACTTGTGTTTTTGTTATTTTAAATTTAATAATTATCCATCATTTTCTTAAAGGGGCTCAGCTGGGTTCTCTGTGTGTGTGTTTTACCCATATGCATATATACATATGTGCACACACACACACATAGTCTTTGTTCATTAACACTTTAAAACAATTTAGAAGAAAGATCATTGCTTCTTATTTCGGAGACTGTTTTGCTTCTTATTTCAGTGAGTTTTGACTGATGCTGCTTTTAATGCTATTTATAATCAGCTCCCTTTGCTGGCATGTCAGCCTCTCTGTGTGACACTGCAGGGGAAGGTTCTACTTCTACTTCCAGCCCTTGGAGTTTTGAATTATTTCTTGAGGAGAAAGAAAAAGCACCCAGCTGAGACTGAATTTAGTAAATGCAGTACCAGGTTCAATTTTTTTTTAACCAAACCCCATGTTTGTCCCCCGGCTGCCTGACAGTTCAGTTTAAATCACAACAATCTTTAATTTAATAGTGAAATGATCTAAGGAAGTGGGGAGAAAAATCAGCAGGTCCACTCCCTACTCAAAGAGAGCCCGGTGCTTATTAATCAACCTGGCAGCTGGCCTGACCCAGCCAGGCTGGCAGCTGGTAAACCTAGCAGCGTCAGGACTTACCATGGAATGACCTGCAACCCAAAGACTGGCTCCACCGGCTGCCTGGTCAAGCCTGGCTAGCGAGGGCCTCCATTAAATAATTGGGACCAGCTCATTCTGTCTTTCAAAGAGGCAGCCTGGCAGGGGGAAGCGAGCAGCGAGTAGAAACGGCGGCACTGGGACTTTTCTGTCTCTCTAATACACACAGTCAGACAGCAGCCTTTATTTCTTAAAAGCAACACAGATGATCACATTCTGGGGCTACTTAAAAAGGAGGTAAAATGTTGATTTGAAAAACATTGTTGAAATCATGCTTCAGAAAGAAGGAGAAGGTTAGGACTAATTAATTAAGTATGGTATTTCTTGGGGCAGGAGGAGGAATCTGAGAGCAAGCACCTAGGAAAGGGTTTCTCAACCTTGGTGCTATTGGCATTTTGCATCACATAATTCTTTGTTCTGGGGGTCAGTCCTGTGCATTGTAAGGATTTTTAGCAGCATCCCTGACTTCTACTCACTAGATGCCAGTAACACTCTCTCAAGCCGTAACAACCCCAAATGTCCCTGTTGTCAAATGTTACCTGGGGGACAAATTTCCCCTGGTTGAGAACCATTGACCTAGAAGGGTATTCCCTGACCTCAGGAAGGGCCACCGCTAAGCATTGCTAGCTTTTTGAGGGGAGGCTCTGGTCTATCACTAGGCACCACCTGCTACTTTCCTCTATAGCCAGCAACAGAGTTTATGCAACCAGGAGGAGTGTCTGGGAGATAATACTACCTGGAATCTGGGTTCCAAGAAGAGTCACCATTCTGGGTTTCTCAAGGGAAGAGATTTAAGTATCAGATCAATGGTTACCTGAAGAATGTTATAGATCTCTCCAGAGATTCTGAACCCTGTTTATCCATGAGAATCACGTGGGCAGTCTTTGAGAGCCACGACCAAATTAAATCAGAGTCTGTGGAGGTGGGGCCCAGGCATCAGCATTTTATAAAAGCTTTTCTAATATGCAGCTACAGTTTAAGGATCAGCACACCCAACCCAGGGATTCTATGATTCTTGTATTGCTGAGCCATGTTCAGAAAAGTCCACTCAGTCAACCAATGAACCAATCAGCTGACAAATCAGTCAACTAAATTGTGGCATCTTGGATCAGATGTAGCAGTGACATGTCAATTAGCAAATAGCAAAAATGTTTAAATAATATAAGTCTAAGGATTTACAAAACTAAAGTAAAAGAGCAAGAAAAGAAGGAGAAAAGAAAGAAAGAAAGAAAGAAAGAAAGAAAAGAAGGAATGAAGGAAGGGAGGGAGGAAGGAAAAAGAAGAAAAAGAGAGGGAGGGGGAGGGGAGTGAGAAGGAAAGGGAGTGGGGGAAGAAAGGGGAGGGGGTCCCAGTGACAGAGACACCACTGCCTGGTTTGTTGCACTGACACAACCCCGTTTTTAGATATTGCTGAAATTAAAATACCTGTTGTGAGTACATATAAATTTCTGACCTCTGGAGAAGAGGTTCATCTTTTATGAGTGGGAGAGATTGAACCAGAGAGGCTGGTGGGTTGAGTTGGTTAGGCTTTTAGTTTTCAAAGTCTTCTGGAGCACAGCAGACTTTAAGCCGTGAAGAAAGAGAGCCTGAGGTAGCAGGTGGAAAGGAACCTACATGATGATATAGAGAGTATGCTTTCAATAGGGATCACATCCTAGATGAGGCAGTGGCCTCAAAGAACTTTTTCTAATGCAAAAAGTGATGCCCTTCAAATGATGGAGACAGTGTAGGGGAAAGAGTAGTTTATCTGCAGGATCCGATGGCAGCAGATTGTACAGGGCCTGTACTCGGCATATCATGAAGGATGATGACAGAGACCCCCAAGGTGTTTCTAACAAACCCAATATTCAAAAGAAGCAAGCTTTGAATCTTCAGGCAAGAGATTCTGGTTAGGAGCTTTGGTGTGAGATCTCGCTGAATGTAAGGAGGAAGAATTGGGGAAAGGATAAACAGATACAGTCCATGGAGTGAAGGGTAAAAGCCATCTGCTAAATCCAGATGTGCAGCTTAATTGCATGCTGTGGAGCAGCTACTGTCTGATCCACGGCTGGCACAAGGGGGGCTGTGCATTGGACTGAGCCAGGAGACCTGGATTCTCCTACTGTCTCTGTTCCCATTTCCTCTGTGAACTCAGGCAAGTCATTTTCTCTCCCCAGATTGTGTTTTTTCTTACATGTAACAATGGGGCACTGCAGTAAGCTATAATTCCATAATTCTCTTCAGAGAAGAGCTTCTGAAAGTAATAAAGGGGACTTGTTAACTGATTTAGTCCTATAACTTTTTAACAGTTTATTTTATTCATATTATATGTTATTTCTAAATAACTCCCATAGACTTTCATTACTAAACACTTGAAAAACAATGAAATCCATGGCAGTACCTAATGTCTTAACTCTAGTGGATTTTAATAAATTTATGTTGAATGATTGAATGAATAAATACAAGATACTGAGAACATTGTTAATATCTCAAAGAACAAGACTAAAGCAAATTTGTGAGATTTTTGGAAGTCAAAATGACATTCAGGCAATAGCTAGTAAGTTGATAAATGGCTCTATAAGTCCAAAGATTATTCCTAAAATGTAAGTGAGTTCTTTGTCCATGTGAAAACCCCTCCATTCTTTCATGTCCTTTCTGATTTTTGTCCAGTTGTTCTATCAACTGTTGGGAGAGGGGTGTTGGCATTTCCAGCTATAACTGGGGATTCCTCTAATGCTCCTTTCAATTCTCTCATTGCTTCACATACTTTGCAGCTATATTCTACAAGTTCTACTGGAAAATAAACTTTCACTTGCTATAAAAGAGGTGGTCAAAAATAATTTGAAAAGTACATTCAAGGGAGTCCAAAGCTAGAATTAAAAATTCTTTAAGATTACCAAAGGAGAAAGACTGGGCATTAGTGGCCACATTTAATGATCAAGATTTGAAATTTACACCCAGGAACAAAAAAGAACATGAGAATTAATTTCAGTTATTTCTGGAGTCAGAAGATCTGGAGTTGGATCGGATGATTCAAGTATACTTTTCAACACTGAGGCTCTGATTTACTGAGATTCCTATAAAACTGCCTTGGACTCAGCTAGGTTAGATATCCTCAACACCATTGGCTGGTTAGAGATAGACATATCATTTGAAGTCGGTACCACCTACCCAAGAATTTGGAAATAACTTGTAGACAGAGTAGCAATTACATTGTGTTGGCATTTATCATCCCAGCGGTGGCTACGAGAGGCCCAGGGTGATCCACTACAGTGAGTTTCAGTCCAGACCAGGGAAGGCAGCAGTAACTCACTGAATGCCTGGGCAAATCTAGCAATTTGAGGAAAAGGGCAACATGATTGATGCGGGAAAAATCAGGCTTTCAGTTCTTCGTAGTACTTTGAGGTAATAGACAGAAGCACAGGCAAGGTGGATGCAAGTCACGGTGCTTCATTTGGACTTTCAAAAGTCTTTCGTGAGGCTACAAAAGAAATGAGGCTTCGTGGGGTTTGGATCACATTTTTTTCATGGAAACCCCCCTTCCCCCCAGCCCTGGATTCCCACTGGGCCTTGCCCTTGAGTATAAAGCTAAGGGCATTAAATCCATTACTCAGCACATAGCATAGAGCATGAAACATGGTAGTCACACAATAAATATTAGTTGGATGACATTTAATGATCACAACGACTCTCTGATTATCATCACCTCTGTTTTAGAAGTGAAAACACGGGTAGTTTAGAGCAGGTCATTTTTTTCTACTAAGAAATGATGCCAATATTCTGACTCTCTTAATAACATACACCCCTTTACTCTCAGGTTGTCTTGATAGGCTTCCCAGACTATTCATGATCTCCTTGCCTCCTGAACCCGGGCTTTGCCTCCTTTTAATGGTCTTGTGCTTGGTTCTCCAATCTGACCTTCTTTATTGCTCTTCCAGTGCTGAGTCCCCCCCAGCCCAGTCTGACTCCTGGGATCGGAATCCTTTAGTGTCAGCGTTCTTGCCTGATCTTTTTATATTAATTCATTCAAATGATTCATTGAACCTTTCTGTGTGCCAAGTCTTATTGTAGGAGCTGGAGATGAACGTGACAGTCTCTGCCCTCAGGGGACCTGTTACAGAAGACCCTAGAAATGTGGACGCTTTATTGATAGGAAAATGAGGAAATGGGTAAGTAGAAATGACTTTGGAAGAGAAATATAAACAGGAATGTTCCCTCAGGATTAAGTCCTGGCACAAGGCCCGTGTAAGTTTTTACACATGGAAAACAAGAGGCAGACACCATGAAACAACCTGGTTTGCAGACAGCGCCGACATCTCTCTCAGGAGTAAAATCCAAATTGATGGAGGTGGACTGTAGAAAGAGCCAGGAAGCTGTCAGAAAGGGCTGGACGTGCCCTGCAACATTGGCAAACGCCAGTGAGTGCCTTTAGGGAAATGGAATCTAGTCCATTTACAGGCTGAGGGGACGTGAGCTATCAGGGAGTATATTCAACAAGGACTTGTGATTCTATTTGCAAGAAGGCACATGCTGGACACTTCCGGATGCGTGAAGATGATGGAGACATAGATCTCAGGGTATGAGAGGGTTGGAGTCTGGGAAAAAGTAGGGAAAGGGGATTTTAAAAAGCAACACTGTGGACCATGCATTAGAACTTCTTGAATGTTTTCAGGAGAAACAAATGAAAATTGAAATCATTTTCAATTATTTTTGGTCTGTGGTACTATGGGACTCTGAATCTTTATATATATATATATACACACAATATATATACATATATTATATACATATATATTGTATATTATATATACAATATATACGTATATGTATACACACACACACATACCCCCAGAGAAAAAACCTGGAAAGAAACCAAAATATTAGAAGTTGTTACCTCTGCATTGGTGGGATTATTGGGCATCGATGATTTTATGTAAGTTTTAAATAAAAACATGTATTAATGGAGGGTGTGTTATTGTTATTTAAAGAAGGTATAAATAGTTTCAATAGAGTGATTGTGGTGGGCTGAAGTATAAAGAATTAAAAGCTTGAAGAGGTGGAAAACCCAAGACATTTTTGGAGGGAAGGGGCTTTTTTAGGATTATGAGACCTGAACAGTGTCGTAAATTAGATAGCAAACATCTTGTAAAGATGTACCGTTTGAAACATTTTGATAATTTGCATACCCTGGAGGCAGAGGTAACTTTATGATGTAGTCTTTAATTAGCTTTGAGACGTTTATCACTGGGTCCAAATTATACTGAGCACTAGAAGGTAACTTCCTCAGCTGAGGCTTCACTGGGTCAAGAGTCTGACTTTCCAACAATCAAGAGGTTGAGGATGTAGTGTAAAAAGGATAAACTTTAAAGGACTCTGACCTTTAAGAGGAATACTGATTCAGAAATACTAATTGAAATCTGTAAAATCAGTTAACTCTGATGCAGATTTGTTTAATAAATTCTGAGATTCCAGATGTTAGAAGGTGAATAATGAAAACAATTGGGTATATTTATTTTGTTTAAAAGATTTTATTTATTTATTTTTAGAGAGAGAGGAAGGAAGGGAGAAAGAGAGGGACAGAAATATCAATGTGTGAGAGAAACATCGATCGCCTGCCTCTCGCACACCCCCAACCGGATCTGGCCCACAATCTAGGCATGTGCCTGGACCCTGACTGGGAATGGAACCTGTGACCCTTCGGTTTGCAGGATGATGTCCAACCTACCAACCCAGTCAGGGCGGTTATATTTCTTACGTAAGATATTGATGGACTGAGCTTGTTTTATGCCCACAGGCTAAATTTAAATACACTTAAAAAGAGTTTGCATTGATTCTTAGACAATTCATTAAATACACACTAAAAGAAAATGATTGTCTCATGGATATACTCTCCACTTTTCCTGGGCAGGTATCAAAGAGATGACAATGACCATAGCACATGCCATGATGTTCCCGTGGAGGAGACATTAGGTAACTCTCAGATCTTCTGGTTCCCAGAGATGACTAATGTGGGGAGTTGAAGCTGACAGATTATTTGATTTGATCGGTGACAGGTGAAGACATGCCTACCATACAGGCTTCAGCTGGGAAAGCTGGTCAGCTAGGTATCTCCTTATGACTTTCTCAGACTTTCTTGGTGAGAGTCTGGGATACATATTTGGAAGAGGTTATGAGGGGGAAGTGATGAACACAGATTGCTTTGGTTATCGATGAAGCATCGAATCGGACAGAAATATTACCTTGTCAAGAAGGCATACATGAAAAGGCAAAAGAATAGATGTAGTATGAACAGCCAGGGTGTGTGTATCAGGGCAACGGAAGCGGGATGGCAGAGGATAAACTAGTGCCTCAATGGGGCTGGTGTTCATAGAGACACTGTTGAGTTCTGGGGAGCATCTATCCCAAAGTGTGTGAGCACGAGGTAAAAAATGAGCAGGGGAAGTATTGGAGAAGAGATTCGTTTGGTGGCCACCATATAGAAAGTGTCTGAGGAATTCGAAATGGGGAAAGGTAACAAACAAGTTCAGGAGAAATGCGAAGAAAGTTTAAAATGGGACACATGGGATGGGGGGAGAAAATAAACATCTATTGAAGGGCTACTAAAAAGTAAGCATAAAACTTTGATGCAGCTATTTTAATGCCTCTATATTAACTTGTACTTGTTAATGCAGCTGCCTCAAACTTCCCTCCCAAGATTTACGTTAACTATTTATGAAATAATGGATTAACATGCCCAAATGGCATACTTGACTCTAACCTATGGGGGGAGATTTCCATTTCTGATTTTGTTAATATTATGTCATTTGAGTTTTTATAAATGTATATTACCTTAACAGTAAGACAAGACCAGAAAAATTCTATCGGGACAAGGTTAGCTTTCATTGGTAAGCCACCTGTACCCAAAATAATATTATAAAAAGGTGTATTTATGTTAAATGAAATGTAACAATAGTGGTTACAGAAATAATAAAGTATAACAAAAGGATTGACTTCCAGTCAACACAGAGGCGTAGATAGATACACTGTGCCTCCTCGCACAACCAAAAGAAGGACGACAACAAATTTAAAAACAAAAACCAACCAGAACTGCCAGAAAATCGAACTGTATGGAAGTCTGACAGCCAAGGAGTTAAAGGAGAAACATTCATCCAGACCAGTAGGAGGGGCAGACGCAGGCAGCCGGGTGGAGAGGACTCAAGGCAAGGCAGCAGCTGGAGGACTGGAGCTGGCAAGGAGGCAGCTGGTGGAGCAGGCAATCCCATATTTGGGTGCGGATAAACCAGGAGGAACAACTGGGGAGCAAGACAGTCCATGCAACCTAAGTTTCCAGGGTGGGGAAATAAAAGCTCAAAGCCTCTTATTGAACAAACCTGTGCCAGTTGGGGTGGCAGGAGAAACTCCAAGCCTCACAAGAGAGTTCATTGGAGAGACCCACAGAGTCTAGAATGTACACAAAACCACCCACCTGGGAGTGAGCATCAGAAGGGCCCAATTTGCTTGTGGGTAGTGGGGGAAGTGACTGAAAGCCGATGGAGAGTTGAGCAAACGGTGTTGTTCCCTCTTGGACCCCTCCCCCACATACAGCACCACAGCGATGTGGGTTGCCCCACCCTAGCGAATACCTAAGACTCTGCCCCTTGCTATTTAACCACCTCACCAAAAAAAAAAAAAAAAGTGCCCCAAATGAAAGAGCAGATCAAAGCTTTAGAAGAAATACAACTAAGTGATGAAGAGATAGCCAACCTATCAGACGCACAGTCCAAAACACTGGTAATCAGGATGCTCACAGAATTGGTTGAGTATGGTCACAAAATAGAGGAAAAAGTGAAGGTTATGAAAAGTAAAATAAAGGAAAATGTACAGGGACTCAACAGTGGCAGGAAGGAATCCAGGACTCAGATCAACAGTTTGGAGCAGAAGGAAGAAATATACATTCAACCAGAACAGAATGAAAAAGCAAGAATTCCAAAAAGTGAGGAGAGGCTGAGGAACCTCCAGGACAACCTTAAATGTTCCAACATCCAAATCATAGGGGTTCTAAAAGGAGAAGAGGAACAGCAAGAAGTTGAAAACTTATTTGAACAAATAATGAAGGAGAAGTTCCCCAATCTGACAAAGGAAATAGACTTCCAAGAAGTCCACGAAGCTCAGGGAGTTGCAAAGAAGTTGGACCCAAGGAAGCACACACCAAGGCACATCATAATTACACTGCTCAAGATTAAAGATAAGGAGAGAATCTTAAAAGCAGCAAGAAAAAAGAAGACAGTTACCTACAAAGGAGTTCCCATAAGGCTATCAGCTGATTTCTCAAAAGAAACCTTACAGGCAAGAAGGGGCTGGAAAGAAGTATTCAAAGTCATGAAAGGCAAGGACCCACATCCAAGATTACTCTACCCAGCAAAGCTTTCATTTAGAATGGAAGGGCAGATGAAGTGCTTCCCAGATAAGGTCAAGTTAAAGGAGTTCATCATCACCAAACCATTATCACATGAAATGTTGAAGGGACTTTTCTAAGAAAAAGAAGATAAAAAATAGGAACAGTAAAATGACAACAAACTCACAACTATCAACAACTGAACCTAAAAAAAAAAAACAAGAAAAGAAGAACGAACTAAGCAAACAACTAGAACAGGAACAGAATCACAGAAATGGAGATCACATGGAGGGTTATCAGTGGGAAAGGGGAGCAGAGGAATGGGGAAAAAGGTACAGGGAAAAAGAAGCACAAAAGGTAGGTAGAAAATAGACAGGGAGAGGTTAAGAATAGTATAAGAAATGGAGAAGCCAAAGAACTTATATGTACAACCCATGGACATGAACTAAGTGGGGAAATGTGGGTCGGAGGGGTGTGCAGAGCGGAGGGGAATAAAGGGGGAGAAATGGGACAACTGTAATAACATAATCAATAAAATATATTAAAAAATAAAAAATAAAAAGATAATACTGCATGTATTACATATCACATTCACAATAGAGTCACATTTTCCTTAAAGGCTAGGTTTACCTCTCTACCCTAAATATTCAACAAAATATAAAGTAAGTGGTCTCCACTGTTGCCCTCACAACCACAATCAAATCTAAGAAGACATGTTAAGGTTATAGAGCTTGGATGACTGATGTGACTGATGTGGATGTAAGAGCAGGCAGGGCACTAAAAATCCCCACTCCACTGCTAGTTATTAAATAACCACTAATTTTTTTTAGTAGTGATCTTAAACGGCCCATGACTTGAATTCCCAAACATCTGTCTATGGACTTTTTCTGTAATCCTTCCTGTAGTTCTCACATCTAGTGCACGTACAGAGTAGCACACGGAAAACCATGTACCTTACACTTTATGGATGATTTAAGGGATTTTTTTCAGTCATAATCTTATTTATATTTAATTTTTGTCTTACTTGCTGATTTTACAACCACCCTCTTCCTTTGCATTGCATACCCTTTGGCTCTACTTGAGAGAATTCTCAGACACTTAAGTGGGGATTCTCTATGCTGCCTGAAGAAAATAGAAAATTTACTGTGGTCCGAACACCCTCTCAACATTCCAAAACTAGTAAATAATAAATGCTTAATTTATTTTACCCAACCAGGAATCCTACCAAAGTACAGTTATCCACTCTTTATGTTTTCTAATGGAAGATAGAATCACATTATCAAGCAGTCTGGTCTATTTATTAGTCAAAAACAAACAAATGTGGCCATTGTAACTCTAAGAGAGAAATTAGAGAATTTGAGATGTAATCCACTGAGGAATCAAGCAAATTCTCTGAGAGTTAGCAGTGATTTTGGCTAGAATGGTTTACGGTCCTTTACGAGATGAGCTGGGAAGTAAACGGGTAAATGAATGAGGTGAGTGACTAAGTGAGGATGGTCTGCCAGATGCATTCCTAACCCCAGAGTGTGGGAGAAAAGGTGGTAAGATGGTATCGGATTAGAAATGCAGGTGAAACTCAAGGACAAAGTGAAGAAAGCGTCCTCAGGTTGGTTGTACAAGTTGTGTTCCACGCTCGAGCCCTGAACAGCAGAAGGAAAAAGAGGCGGGGGCTGAAAGCTTAACCTTGGGTCTTGGCAGGGGACTGTGCCTGCAGGGTTGGTGGTTGGAGCAGGGACTGACTTTTCCCTGTGTGCTCACAGGCAACATGCAGGCCAGTGGCACACCAGGAAGGACAGCTGCTTCACACACTAACCTTCACACAAGTGGAAGCTGAGACAAAATGTCTTGGTTTCAAAACAGCTGGGAGGTGGATGATGTTTGAAGTTGTTAACCCACATTCCCCCCCCCCCCCGAATGCCTCTGTTTCTGTCTTTGATGGAGGGGAGTGAGTAGCATCAAACAGTACTTAATTCTCTGAGATTTCTGTAACTAGGGAAGAGATGGAGCAGAGCAGGAAATCAAAAGTGACTATGAATTATTCGGGTTCTATAAAAACACCTAAGCACTTAGGGGAAGAAGATTTGTAGGTACAGACAAATGTCTTGGCAAGAGAATGGGAAGCAGCAGATTTTCTTGGGCTTTGCAAAGGGGACGGAGGGAGAGAGAGACCGTTTTGTGTAGACTTTGGTACAGAGATGGGTTCTTGGACCTGTGACCTGGCAACTCCCAGAAGGAGAGAATGGCTGTGTGGTGTATCCAGGAAGACAGGACCAGAAGTGGCCTTGCACGTGATTCATGACCAAACGTGGCATAACAGCAGCAGAACAAGGGGTGTCTCAACGCTACCCAGTATGAAGGACCAACCAGCAAGGCCCAACTCCCACTCCTACGTTAGCATCCTTTAATACCAACAGTTCCCAGCCAAGATGAAGATGAAATTGTTTTCTGCTGGTTTGGCAGACAGTACCTCAGACTAAAAAATAATATAAAATGAAAAAACAAGTTTATCTGAAAATAAATTCTGCAATTTACAGGTAGTACCACTGCCTTCAGGGGAGCATATCAAATGGCTGTGTGCCAGGCACTGTTTGAAGCACCTTCACCCCAGTTCTGTTACACACTCTTCACAACAGCGCTGCTCAGCAGATCGCCCTACCAGTTCGCAGTGAAAACACCACAGATCAAAGACAGCAGGTGGCAGAGGGACAGGGATGCAAGCCTAGGTCTGTTTTTCTGCCTGCATTATACATTATCAGTGAGATCTACCTAAGCTCGGGGACAAAGGGAATACAATGGAGTTCTGAGAAGGAAAAAAAATATATATATAGCCTAGTCCATTATGGTATTGAGTCAGTCTCATTACTGAAAGTAGAGCACATAAATACTGATGCCCAAAGGAAAAGCCGTCTGTTTGCTCGAACAAAAGGAGGAAACTTAGGCAAGAAATGGAAGTTCCTGGGTCTGCAGAGAATGTGACAGCAATCTCACATCAATAAACTTACAGAATCCAGCTCAGACAATGCGTCTTTCATCTGTATGTGAGAAACACTTTTTCAGATATGAGTATTGAATGTGTTTTCTATAGTCTGTGGTAAGTTTAGATTAAAACCAACCAACCAACCTATGGGTATGTAGATATTTTCACTAGCTTATGTAATTTCCATTCGTCCAGCTCACCTTGGCACTCCTGCCGAGGCTGAGCCACTTCTGTGACTACTTAGACGTCATTAGGCTAAAAAGCACAAGTTTATACACACACACACACATACGTGCATTTATGCAATTACTGAAATCCAAAATTCCTACCCAAGCTTGAGAAAAACAACAGATAGTTTAATATTTATTTTTTTAAAAACTGTCTAATTTCTCAAAGACCCAGGCTTGACTTAAATATTTATATTCAAGGCTTTGGATAGATAGTACGTTGCAATTCACAGAATCCAGTTACCTGGTTAGGGTCAGGATCAACTTCATCCCAGTTGTGAGTGACATGGCCTTGGTCAATGGATCCGAAGGGCTTGTGAGAAACTGAAGGTAGAATCCTATACAGCCAACTGGGAGGAAACAAGGACACATGTCTGAGGGAGATGTTATGACTGATATACAGACTGGCTCAGGAAGTACCATCAGGAAGATGCTCAGGTCAACAATGATCTGTAGGCTTTACAAGCAATGACACAGCATCACTTCTTAACAACCACTGCCGCCCATACCCCTGGCCTCTTCTCACCTTTCCACCCTACCCATCACCTTTCATATTAGGGCTCTGGTTGGTTATTCCCATTCTGACAAAGAATGAAGAATTGTCTTTCCCAATAACAACTAGAAAGAAAAAGGAAGTACCTGAAGGATATCTGTGCAGAAAAATCCATAGAAAAATATTAGCTTATATATGTCATTGGATACCAATCCTCGCTCTGGAAGGTGAGGACAACGAATCCTTCATAGATTGAGAAGATACAGGTGGTTTCTTTGTTTTGTTTTTGAAATATAAATCAGTTTTCTCCTTTGAAATTATAAACTTAATATATGCCAGTGATAAAAATAATTCAAGTAATTTCAAAAGTTCTGAAAGGTACATGGTTTTCTCCTAGTTTCTTTAGGGACAATACTCAGAGATACTAGAGCTCAACGGTTTTCTTGTATATTTTCTCAGACATGTCCAATGCAATTCAGAACTGCCAAGGCTTGGTACCACTTTATTCTCACAACGAAAACATGTGAAAGTGCCTAAGCACCCACCTCTTCACAAATATGGTGTATTATTAATAAGTTTTCTATTACAGGCAAAACATATTTTATTTTAGTTTTGTATTTTCTTTATTATGAGTAAGGTGGAGAATCTCTGTGTTTATTGGACCTTTGTAATTTTTCTATGAATTACTTGTACAAGTCCTTTACATTTTTTCTCTTGGGTTATTTGTCTCTTTGATATTAATTTGTAAGAGGTTTAGGAAATTAATACTTCTGTACTCCAATATTATAAGACCATCTGTCCTTATTTTCTTACAGTACATTTTTTCTTCCTTCCTTCCTTCCTTCCTTCCTTCCTTCCTTCCTTCCTTCCTTCCTTCCTTCCTTCCTTCCTTCCTCCTTTCCTCTTTTCCTCCCTTCCTCCCTTCCCTCTTGAGTTTTGCTATCTGTATATGTCAAGGTCTGAGCCGAAGATCTTCCTGCCAGAACCCAGGGCTCACGCTTCAGGAGGAGAAGAAGACTCTGATGAAGAAACCTTAAAGGACACCAGGAGGACAACCCTCCAGAAGTTGAGAGGGAGGCTATAACACACTAAAAGGGACTCAAGTCCTTCAGAGGCCATTGCCCTGGCAGAGTACAGAAGGAAGAGGAATACTACTTGTCAATTGAAGACCAGAGAAGCGTGAACAGGCTCTGGCCCTTTAAGCACTAGGACAGTCTACACCAGGGGGTGAAGCTGGCCTGACCGCACACTGAACCATTTGAGAAATTAAAAAGGCTACATTTGTTCAGTTTCCGTTTGATGTCTCCAGCTCTAGATAACATGACCTCAGATCTTGGACTTTAAGGCATGAAAAACTAAACTTCTCCGGCTTTTGGTAGTCTACGGAGTTGAGTGTGTCAGTGCATCTCAGAACCAACTGCGTGATTGTAGGCAAGTTACAAAACTTTCTCGGTCTCATGTTTTTTATCCTGATCTCCTAGGGTTGTTGTAAGGCTTCAGAACTCATGTGCCTAGGATGCCTGGTGCATAGTAGGTGCTCAATTATCCCATTCATGTTTAATTCTCTGTGAACCCCTAATCATTTGGGTTTTTGCGATCGTCCAAATTTTCCACATTCCCTGTCCTAAGTCTCACTTTCTCAGCACCTAAGGGATCAGTTAACTAATATGAAAAAATTAATCCTTGATAGATAGTTTCATGAGGGCTCTGCCTTCTGTGGTTTCAATGAGTAGTGACTAACGGTAAGAATTTTAGCCTTGCTCACCTATGGATAGGACTGGCTCCATCTTCCCGCTGGGAATTTTTATCATTTTCACAAAATTCTTGTGGATATCATTGAAAAGTTTTAAACAGATAGGTGAGCCATGTCTAGTGTCCCTTGTTTTTTAGTTGCGTTTATAAAAATCCCCAGGCAGCACTACATTGTGCTGGACAGAAATTTAATTCTGATTCAGAGACTGGTGCCAGCTGCTTAATGAATTGCCAACAGCTCATTTTCAGCCCCCTGGATCAGAGCTTAGCTCCTGCTGGCTGAAGATATTGTTGAATAATGGAAGCAGGCAGCAGAATCCAGACTTCAGGTGTCCCATTAGTGAATGGAACATAGAGTCATGGAGGCCAGGTTGTCATAAATTAGATTGGACAGGAATTGTCTATGTTTACCTTACCTCGACTATTTGGGCTTGCACAGAGATGATTAAATAGAAATTAATAGAATTAACCCCTGATTTTTGACAAGTATGGAGAACTATTTCTTCCTCCCTCTATGTATGTACCTACCGAGAGAGAAGCCATATTGGTGTTGACATGGTAGCACAGCACCTGGCATATCTCACACTAAGCAGGGACACCCTCTGTTAGAGGAAGAAAATCTGGTGTGATGGCAGTAATAATGATCATCATAATTATTATTAACAGAGCACTCATCCTGTGTCAGGCAATGTGCTAAGCACTTTGCATACATTCTTTCCTTTAACCCTCACAACAACAATGGAATAGGTACCATTATTGTCTTTTTGACAGATGAGGAACCTGAGGCTCTGAGAGGATAGGCGACTTGCCTAAGTTCGCATAGCTGGAAAGAGAAGGAGCCAGGATCGAAATTCAGGGGGCCTGACCCCAGAGTGGGCATGGTTAACCACTAAGGGGAACAATCTATCATTTGTGTGGTCCACCATGTTTCTACACTCACTGTCTCATGTGCTTCTCAGGAGGACTTTGTGGAGATAGACCCTGTCCCTTCTATTTAGCAGTACCAGACCACCTGCCCACCTCCCCAGTCCTGCAATATCCGTAGCAGACCTCCTCACAGGTGCCCTAGCCTGAAATTCCTACAGTTAGACTCCACATGTTTAAGTCAAAACACTTACTGTCTCCCCAAACCACAATGGCTCCTGCATCCAACCTGCCCCTTTGGAGTTAATCAAAGGAGTAAGCTCACTGACCTGCCTTGAAAGATTAGGGCAAACATGGAATATGAATGTGCTGGTTTCCAACAAAGGCAAATTCCAAAGAGTATAAACCTTACTAATTCAAACCTCAAGGGGCTGTAATGCATGACCTTTCAACTACCCATGCTTGGATTATCCAAACTTGTCATGAAAAGAACATTCAGGTGAGGGAGATACTGTGCTCAATCTTCTATAATTTTGAGTTAATCATTATAAAAAACAAACAAGTAAACCAAAATCCAAAACTCAGCTGGATGATATTTAGAGGAAGGCCAGACTATTGGGAACATTTTCTTCTGAGTACAAGTGAGAATTTGTAAATGGACCTGGACACATGTGTTTCTAGGCTCTGTGCACCTGCTCTCTCAGCTTCATCCACCTGTCACTGTAGCTAGAGATAAGGCCTATCATCTTCTGACTATGATCCAGAGCACAGCTTGTACAAAGTACGGTCCTAGGCAGCCCTGTGTGGCTGTGGCCAGGGTGCAGGAGGCAACGGTAAGTAGCAGTCATAGCTCCCACAGCCTGCAAATCAGAATTGACCTAATTCTCGTACCTTCTCTTATTGGTGCTCCGCGGACAAGTAAAAGCTGATCCTGAGAGCTGCTCAGCATACAAATTGTAGGGACAAACTTGAGGATTGTTCTAAAACAAAAAAGGTAGTAAATGACATCACTCCAACCTGAAATGCATTCCACCTTTCCACTGAGCAACTCATGGGAGGATTCTGTACTGAGTGGGGATGGTCTGGGCCACTGCATATGACCATCCCCAACCCATATATACTTCTTTTTTTTCATTATTTTTATTTTATTTATTTATTTATTTTTAATATATTTTATTGATTATGCTATTACAGTTGTCCCATCTCCTCCCCACCCCTCGCCCTGCATACCCCTTCCCCCCATACTTCCCCTCCTTAGTTCATGTCCATGGGTCATATATATGAGTTCTTTGGCTTCTACATTTCCTATACTATTCTTAACCTCCCCCTGTCTATCTTCTACCTACCATTTATTCTACTTATTCCCTGTACCTTTTCCCCCTCTGCCCCCACCCCCATGATAACCCTCCGTGTGATCTCCATTTCTGTGATACTGTTCCTGTTCTAGTTGTTTGCTTAGCTTGTTTTTGTTTCTGTTTTAGGTTCAGTTGTTAATAGTTGTGAGTTTGTTGTCATTTTACTGTTCCTATTTTTGATCTTTTTCTTAGATAAGGCCCTTTAACATTTCATATAATAAGGGCTTGGTGATGATGAACTCCTTGAACTTGACCTTATCTGGGAAGCACTTTCTCTGGCCTTCCATGCTAAATGAAAACTTTGCTGGATAGAGTAATTTTGGATGTAGGTCCTTGCCTTTCATGGCTTGGAATACTTCTTGCCAGCCCCTTCTTGCCTGTAAGGTTTCTTTGGAGAAATCAGCTGACAGTCTTATGGACACTCCTTTGTAGGTAACTGTCTCCTTTTCTCTTGCTGCTTTTAAGATTTTCTCTTTATCTTTCATCTTAGGAAATGTAATTATGATGTGCCTTGGTGTGTTCCTCTTTGGGCCCAACTTCTTTGGGACTCTCTGAGCTTCCTGGGCTCCCTGGAAGTCTATTTCCTTGGCCAAAGTAGGGAAGTTCTCCTTCATTATTTGTTCAAATAAGTTTTCAATTCCTTTCTGTTCCTCTTCTCCTTCTGGCACCCCTATGATTCGGATATTGGAACATTTAAAGATATCCTGGAGGTTCCTAAGCCTCTCCTCATTTTTTTGAATTCTTGTTTCTTCATTGTGTTGTGCTTTAATGTTTCTTTCTTTCTTCTGGTCCACACCATTGATTTGAGTTCCATTTTTCTTCCCCTCACTGTTGGTTCCCTGTACGTTTTTCTTCATTTCCCTTATTGTATCCTTCATTTGTTCATCTAATTTGTCACCAAATTCAACCAAGTCTGTGAGCATCCTGATTACCAGTGTTTTGAACTGTGCATCTGATAGGTCGGCTACCTCTTCGCCACTTAGTTGTATTTTTTCTGGAGCTTTGATCTGTTCTTTTATTTGGGCCATTTTTTTTGTTGTCTTGGCGCGCCTGTTACGTATAAGGGGGCGGAGCCTTAGGTGTTCACCAGGATGGGGCGGCCACGTTGCTGCGTAGTGATGCTGTTTGTGGGGGAGGAGACCAAGAGGGAACAATGGCGGTTGATCCGCTCTCTGCCGGCCTTCAGTGACCCTCCTCACCACCCACAGTCAAATTGGGTCCTTCTGGTGCTGGTTCCAGTGCTGATGCCCAGTGGGAGGGCTTATGTACGCTCCAGGACCCTGTGGGTCTCTCCAACGAGCTCCCCTGCGAGGTTGGGAGTTTCTCCCGCTGCCACCGCTTCAACCCCCACAGGAGTTTTCGATCAGAGGCTTTGAGGCTTTTTTTTCCCTGAGCTAGAACTCTGGGTTTCGGGGTCTGTCTCACTCCCCAGCTGTTCCTCCCGGTTTATCCTCACGAGGGAGTGGGACGCCCGGTCCGCAGCCACCACTTCTCCCAGCCAGCCTCGCCTTTCCCGGATCCACCAGCCACCGCCCCGCCACGTGAGTCCTCTCCGCCCCTCCTACCGGTCTGGATGTATATTTCTTAATTTCTTGGTTGTCAGACTTCCATACGGTTCGATTTTCTGTCAGTTCTGATTGTTTTTTGTTTTAAAATTTGTTGTTGTCCTTCTTTTAGTTGTGCGAGGAGGCACAGTGTGTCTACCTACGCCTCCATCTTGGCCGGAAGTCCTATATATACTTCTTATAACAATTTTTAGGTGACTTTTTCCTCTGATTAGAAAAGTAATACATATGACATATAACCCATTATTTCACCATCCAGAAATAACCCAATTTTGATATGTTGGTATATTTCCTTCTATTCTTATCCTCCAAAATGGGGAATCTTATGATATGTATAGTTGTGTAATAATCAGGACTTTTTTAAAAGAGGAAACCCTATATCATGAACATTTTTTCATGACATAAAATATTCTTCAAAATTAAAAAAAAAATTTGTAACCAACACTAGTGTGAATCAACACCAGTGTGAACACTAGTGTGCATACATTTTTAGGACTAATTATTTTGTCATCATTGCTATATCTTATGCTGTACAAGGGAACTACAAAAAAGTTCCCTTAGCCTCAGACCTAGGGGATCCTCCTGAAAGTCCCACAGTTAGTCTTACTATTTTGGGTCGGGTGCTTTGCCATAAAATAACCACCATCCAACTTTATTCAGTGTATTATCATTGTTCTGTATCCCAGCTGTCTTAAGGATTTGTAAAATTCCAAGACATTTTACAGGTCAAATTACAAGAGCTATGATGGGTAGAGGTGCTTCACCTGAGGGCTGGTCATTCATTCCTATAATATAGAGCTCTCTAAGCTAATATTCTATTTACTCATACCTGTCCTTCTGGCAGGGCACCAGGGCAGCGAGGGTCCTCTGAGGCACATTCGTTCCCAAATCCAGAAATGTACTACATGTGACAAAGACACAAAGACCACCATTGATGAAATTTAAAGAGCATTTCACAAACTGACAGTCTACAGAGGTAAGAGTTTCTATATGGACATGTGTTTGTATATGATTTTTCATACATAATATGTGATTTTCTGTCTTGGCATGTGAACAATATAGGAAAGATAATATGTTCTGTACGAATTTTAAAGACTGCCAATTAACTAGGAGAGGAATTAACTGAATATTGACTCCACCCTTTGCTATACATAGTCAATTTATGTTCTTAATTATACTACTCCAAGAACAGGTTCTTTAATTCTGGTTTGATGAGGGATTTCTTGATGGGGGAGATTGCTCATACATCACCTCATCCAGATTAGTAAGATCTTGCTAGGCTTAGATTACAACCTCCTTGAGTTTGGGGAGCTCCACTCCCTATCCATGCTCTGAAACAAGCAACTGTAAAGAGGCGTGTGGATCCACTCTGATAGCAAAGCCTTTGAGAGAAAGCTCTCCAAATCATCCTTGCTGCAGGCAGAAGACTACTTTACCTGGCTCATCTACAGAATGTGTATAGAAATAAACTTTGAGGATATGGCTGGCTTGCAGAAGTAACAGACCAGAATGTGTCCACCATAGTAACATGAAGTTTATCTGAATTGCCATTTGTTTGCTCCCAGAGAAAATAAAGTTAGGGGGTTTATCAACAAAGGAAAGTATGTGAAGCCCATGAAACTCATTGTTATAACACTTAACATACCTCTTGTTCACTGTCTGACTCATCTGCTATTTTATGATCTCCATGAAGTCCGAGACTACGGCACGCCTGAGTACCTCTCTATGCCCTGGGCCTGGTTTATAGAAGGTACTCAATAGATACCTACTGCTTGCTTTAGGTGTCACTTAGATCCTATCCAAATATGAGTATATGTTTGCTGTTGTGAGGTTAGGATCCCTTTTTATCTAACTTGAACATCAAAACAAATGTCTATTTTTCCCCATAGCTGTTCCTAATAAATGTACTTAATTTTAGCCCAGGAAAGCACAGCCTTGTTCAGGGAGTGAAATGCCACCATCTGAGCACATGTCTTTAAGAGATATAAGAAGGGTGTGAGTGGGTGGAGGGTAAGCCCTCCAGACTTCTCAGCAGCACGGAGAAGGATGAGCTTGAAGCAATGCACCTGCATGTGTGAGTGCTGATCGGGCCAACAGCTGTCTGTACTTGGAAGGAATATCAAATGTGAAGTGTCATGACCTAGAAAGCAATGGAAGTGAAATTCTTCTTTTTGCCTCCAGACACTTTTTTTGGGTATATTTGAAAATCTATTAGCACTGAAAACATCGAGTTCTATTATACACAGATTGGTTAACAGCAGTGGCATGCAGTTTGGAATGACTTTTGGAGGGGGCCATGGGAGAGACCATCCAGCATTCTGACTCTCCACTGAATACAATTTTCTTCTCTTTAAGTGAGCCTCATGCTCACCATCAACAGGATTGAATTTGAGCTGCTGAGAAACGGTAATGACCCCATATTTTGCAAAATGGAATTTTAGACCAATCTGTGACTGAACCCACAGAGGGTCACAGTGCCTTCGTTTTGCTCAGCTGCCTAGCTGTATCTCTCCTCTGGAGAGGCAGGAAAGTGAGTGCTGAGGAATGCAGCACGCCCATGTGGCAGGCATGGGTTGATTTACTCATTAGTCTTCCCCATTCTTTGCAACTGCTGCCCTCAGAACAGAGTCCACCGTTAGATCTATGTTCAGAACAAGGGAAAAGAGACTTAGTAAATGGAGTTCTGAAGCATTTGCTTCAGGTTGCTTTTAAAAATGAGAACAAAAAAGTAGAAAAAACAGCTGGTGGTTTGGAAGGGAGCTACCCAGCTCCCAGAGAGGTGTGAGTCCTGAATCACTTTCTCAATCTTAGCTTTGGTGCATTGGCTAAAGGGGATAGTGGAAACTGCTGAGTCACCTTCAAATCTGTTGGTTTTCCTAATCCTCTGAGAGAAAAATTACAGATGAGGTTGTTAGAGCTTTAAAATCCCATGTCCCTCACTGCTGAATGTATCTGAATTAAGGAAGCAGTTTTCTGCAGCTGCTTTCCAGAGGCTTTGACATCAAGGACAAAATCTAAACTCTGCTTTTATCTGCTGAGGAAATCCAAGGCTTCAACTCCAGCTGATTCAGTGACTAAGGACAAATATACCTTATACCAAAAAAGTCTGACATTTAGCGAGTGTGTTTGTATGTTTTCTTCAGTCCAGATTTCTGAATAATTTCATCCAATATAAAAATGATTTCATTTCATTTCATTCCAAGAGAATTATATGCATCCTTTCTAAATAAAAACAAATTACGGAGCTCCATGTTAACTTCAGTACCGTCAGTTCTTTGGCAGCTCCCTAGTATACAGCTTTTTAATTTTCACCTTGTCCCCAGGGGATGATTTCTTTGTTAAGAGTAGTTTTATGAGGTATCTTCTACTGTCTCTGATCCCAGGTAACACCCTGATAGGACAAGCAGATGGTGCACCTCATTTCCTTTTACTGGGCATGCAGGAGAGAGAGAGAAGTCAAGGTAGAGATGGAGCCAGAGCTACTATTTTTCCTCTGTAAAGAGTCCAGTATTTCTAGTTCACCTTCTTGGGAACAAAGATTGTTAGGAGAACATGCAGGTTATTGCAGTAGGCTGAACATGACCCTCAAAGATATTCAACCTTAATCCCCGGGATTTGAGAGTGTTACCTTATCTAGCAGAAGAGATGTGATTTTTGCTGACCTTATATTGCAGATGTGATTAAGTTAAGGATCTTGAGATGGGGAAAAAGCCTAGTTTTTTGAGGGCTGTGCCCTACATGTAATCACAAGTGTCCTTACTAGAGGTAGGTAGAGGGGGGGTTGACTACAAAAAAGGAAAAGGCGGTGTGTTGGAAGCAGAGATTGGAGTGATACACCCTGAAGATGAAGGAAGGGACCACAAGTCGAGGGATGTGGGAAGCCCCTAGAAGCTGGACAAGGCAGGGAAATGGATTCTCCCCTTGAGTCTCTGAAAGGAAGCAGCCTTGCCAACACATTGACATTAGCCCGAGGAAACTGATTTCAGAGTTCTGACCCAGAGAACTGTGAGAATAAATGCATAGTTTTAGGCCACTAAATGTATGGTAAGTTGTTACAGCAGAAACAAGAAACTGATACAATAATTAGGTAGATCAGTAAGACCTATCTTTGGCTAATCGTTGGGATCACCCCAGAAGTTTGTTAAATGCAGACCCCGACCTAGTGAATCAAAATACTTGTTGGTGAGGCCCAAAGTCTGCAAGTGAAAGCTCTTTGCTTTAGAAATGAGGAAATCAAGACTTGTAGAAGTGAAGCAATTTAAGAACAGAGTGGTCTTTTAAATTTAATTTTATTGTTTTATCTTTTGAATTTTCTTCCCCAAGCCGGGCTTTTATGTAAATGTGATTTTACCTGAGGTTTTGTGTGGACATATCCATTAAAATGAAGAAATAAAAGCTGAGAAATACTTTCAAACATAAAATGCTTATTGATTCGAATGATGCAATCTGGCTTTTTGTGCTTGGATTCCTGATCTCTACAACTAACCTTTTCTCCTGGAGATTAGACAGCAGGCTGGGAAGAATGCCTTTGAAACTGAGAACAAAGACCAGCATGCAATTTACAGTGGTATGCTGGCTCTGTGCATAATAAGTTGCTTACAGCTTTCAGCAGGATAGGATTTTAAATATAATTTATTTATAAATGGTAAGGATGTTTCCAACCCTGCTGAACTCCCCCATAGGATTTTCCTCAGGAAGCACAGTTTTTATGAACTCTCCCTCTTCCAAGACTTCAACTACACTTTTGCTATGATGACCTCCCATGTCTGTTCTCCTAGCCTTACCCACTGCCCGGAGATCCGGATCCACACCTCTGCCCACTGCCAGGGGATCTCAGCTTGGCTCTCCCTGCGACTGAAACTTAGCTGAAACACTCTTGGGCCCCAGAACACGCAGGGCTCTCTGTGTGTGCTGTGCCTTTGTACATAACTCACACATATTTTTCAATTGTACATTAAATGATAAAAAGGAATGATTTCTTAGAGGAAGTGCAAAACTTCTACTGGCCAGGGACTGCTTGTGGGCCTCAAAATAACTGAGCAGATTAAACATATCTCATTGGTCAGCTAGAGGCAGTCCAGGAAGCTGTGGCAAGAGGAAGGTGCTGAAGAGTGAGGGGCTGGGAAAAAAACCACAGTGAGAAATCTGTCTGTCAACCCATGGTGGGAGGGAACCCTTTTGATATCTACTGATTCCCAGGACAATATTTGAAATGAACAAAAACAAAAGACAGATAATAAGAGCTTCATCTCTCTTTTTTTTTAAATCATCTCTCCTCCATCAATCCCCTCCAACCCCCCTCCCCCCCACCCCGCCCTGACCCAGCCATACCTATGGACACCATAGTGAAGCCTTGGAAGACAGGGGCTTGGACCAGGGCCTAAATCCCTTCTAATCTGACGCTATGGAATTCTCAGAAGCTTCAGTAAGTTCTGGCTGAAGTAGCCACAGCCACAGCAAACTTGGTAGTTTCTTACCTTCAATTCAGCCATTTTCCTTCCACTGTAGGTGTGGTGACTTCAGGAAACTCGAGCCCAGAGAGGGTTATGAAGCCAAAATGCTTCTGTTACTTCTTCAAACCACCCTCTGAATGTTCTTATTCTCACCACTTCGCTGTGTTCACTGGTCAGCAGGTCACCTGAACTAAGGACAGGAGTTGCCTAACTGATAAAGTAGGGAGAAAGTCCAGCACGTTTATTTTCAACTAACTGCTTACACAATTCCCTTTGTTTACTGACCTCAGGTTGTTTCTGGAAGAGTTTTCAGAAGCTTGCCTCCTCTTCTTCTGACGTTAAGATTGGCTAATGATTTGTTCCAGTTAAAAAAAAACCACTTCTTACTAATGGCGGAGAGTTTACTGTAGTAGTTAGTGCCTGCTGTGTGTGGCAGAGTCTTCTCTACTGTCCTGACTCAGAGCGGGAAGCAATAGGGAAGAGCGTTCACCCTCTGAGGAGCAGTGAGAAAATGAGCTGTGCTCTGACACAGGGGTCACACAGAGCTGCCCGAAACGGTGACCAGATCCAGACAGCTCTCCACAGGTGCCTCCCAAGGATGAGCTGGGTGAACAGTTCAGAGCCTAAAGCACTGACGTTTATTATTATTGCTCCTCTTCATTTCCTAACTTCTTAAAATATCTTTAATAATCTTGTTTCCTAATACCTTCATTTCTCTGAAAGCAGACCAAGGGATTACTTTCCAGCCACTTTCCCATGACTCCCTTGTCCTTCATCTTGGCTATTCTCCTAAGCCACGGTCAGGTACCAACTTCGTGGCTAATCGCATTCAGGAAGGAAGAAACCATATATCGAATGCATGTTCTTGCCAGATTTTCCCACAGACATTACCTCATTTAATTTCACAAAAACAATCTCATGAACCAGGCTTTATTATTACAAACTCAAGTGCAACAGGCCGGCAACAGGAAATGTAAATGGGTTAAGTAGCCTAGGTGATTTTTCCAAACGGAACTTTTATATGATGCTCCAATTTTTAAACACTGGCAACTAAACAAATGAATGAATTAATAAATGAATAAAATCACTGTCATAGATTGCAAAAAACGCCCACAATTCCCTTCCATCCTTGTATGCATGCCCCTTTGCAATGTGATTTTTCTGCTCAGGAGATGGTGTGTGTCTCTCTCTCTTTAATTTCCTTGGATCTTACTTTGGCTAATAGCAAACACGACACAAGCAGAGGCTCAAAAAGTGTTGTGCCTTATGATTTGTCCATTTCTTCCTACCTGAGACCACCACGCAAAGCTGGGATAGCCTCCGTGAGAATGAGAGATCACAGAGAGAGACAAGTTCAGGCAATAGCCTGGCACTAAGTACCAGGCATGTGGATGAGGCAATCTGGCTGCCAGATGACTGCAGACACATGAGTGATCCCAGGTGAGACCAGTGGGAGAACCAGCAGCTAAACCTAGTCCCAATGGCTGACCAACAGAATTGTGAGCAAACAGAATGGTGTATCTTATGCTACTAAGTTTTGGGGTGGTTTCGTAAGCAGTGATAGATAACTGATACAATTATGTCAAAAAACATGCATATAGGTTTGAAATGGCTATGGGCTGCCAGTTGAGACCCTCTGCTTTAAATGAGGTGTCTAAGCAGCATCCAGAGGAGGTCCCTAGGCTCTCGCATAATACGGTAGCAGCAGAATGATTTGTCTGTGTACAAGGAGTTAGTACAGATAGGGCCAGACCGAAGGAACTATGGTGATAGAAACAAGTGACATGTTGCTAGCAAACTGTGTGGATTGATACCTGTGGACCAGGCAGCTTCTAGGACATCTCAGCATATGTCAGCATAGACAGATGACATTGCGGTATTACATAAACTTCTATGGAATCTATATGCAAACCTGTGAGGAAGGGGGCTGAAGACCCCAGCTTTACTAAGGCTGAGTTTTTATATTTCCTGTAGTATGCAGACTTAAAAGTAAATTCAAGAAAAGCCAAAAATAAATTCAAGAAAAATATTTTTTTTCCAACTGAGTTGAGTACATTGGATCTTAATGTAGGATCTCGATTGATCCTAAAAGTTAGTGGTTAGAAAAATAAATGGGAGCCAATAAATGACAAAGGAAAAGCTTTTCTGCTTTATTTTTCCTTAAACTTCCTATGCTCTTTCCACTGAAGCAGCTTTAAAGGCAGATTTAAGAGGTGTTTCAGTTCCTTCTAAGGTGTGAGAAATTTCCTAAAGAGAGTGGTAACACATCCTTGACTGGATGAAAATTACTTAGAGGGGCCTGAAAACACTTAAAATTGAATAAACCTATCGTGGAATTTTAGGGATTTCTCCCAAGTGGGTTAACTATTTCTTGTCTTTCTTTTTTTTATAGCAATGATTTAGTAAAACAAGCATTTGCTTTGTAACTACCAGGTGCCAGGCCCTGTGCTAGATATGCACAGGGGATATAAGGACAAATAAAACAGTTCTGAGTGGCTTTCCATTTTAATGTGATCACACACTCATTTCTTTATTTTACAATTACTGAGGACCTGCTCTGTGCCAGCCCCCGTGAGATGTGTGGGACACAAAGATGACCCAGTCCTGTTCTCTAGCCGGCAGTGTACTGGTGAAACTGACCAATAAACGGGCCATTACAACTGAGTGCCACATGTGCTGTCACAGGAAGAGTCCAGGGTGCTGAGGGAGGGATTGGGGGGCCACCTTACCCTGACTCGCAGGGCAGGGAAGGCTTCCCAGAGAGGATGATGACTGAGCCAAGCCACATGGAAGTAGAGTTGGATGGGGCACTGAGCAGGGGGAAGAGTGAGAGAGAAGACAGAAGGGGAAGTGCGGTGCATTCAAAGAACTGTGTTTAGGGCCCCGTGACTGAAATAGTGGGGTGGAGGGGTCAAGTGAGGGAAAGCTCCCAGGAAGGGGAGAGTTTTGGCAGACATTTGAAACAGGGGAACAGGGACATCTTCTGGCCTGGGCATGTCTTTTAGGGTTCAAAGACACCCTGTGGAAGTAGGTTGTGTGTAGGGGCAAGGCAGACATACGCTGGACCAGAACAGAGTCACAATATCAAAGTGTCCAGCAGAAAGAACAAAGACCCTCAAAACCAGGCAGAGGAGGATGGATTTGGTAAACTGACATGGGAAACACGTGAGGTGAAGAATTTGAAGAAGACCAGGAATTGGAGATACCAGGGACCTGCTTCTCCCAGATTCTAGCCTAAGGTGGGTTTACTGTCCACAGGAGCTCTAGAAAGAAAGGCAGAGAAGTTTCAGACACATGAACACCAGGGAGTGGGGACCAAAACCAAGTGTAACAAGTGATGTTGAAACCGCCAGCCTCCTCTTCCCAGTGCACTTCCAGCAGGTTATCAGCAAGCGTCTTGCTGCCCCCAGACAGGAGATTGGAAGAATTTTCTCTAGGGCAATGGTCCATAAATACTACACATTTTAAAAAGTGATTTGAGAGATGTGAGGGGAGGCGTCGATTTGTCATTCCACTTATTGATGCATTCATTGGTTGATTCTTGTATATACCCGGACTGGGGATCGAACCCACTACCTTGATGTATCTATCGGGATGACACTCTAACTAACTGAGCTATCTGGCCAGGGGCTACATTTTGGTAAATAATTATTAAGTATAAAAGATAAAGTCTTTCTAGAAATGATTCTTTTAATGAGGTGGATGGCTCCCTTCCCCCATTAATTCATATATCCATGAATAATTATTTTTAGAATGAGCGAGGAGTCAGCATCATTCAATCATATATTTTGGTTTTACAAACACAAGCACTGAGATTTGTTCACACAAACAGCAGATATGCCTGGAAGAAATTTTGCTATGGTATCACTCACTTCTCCTGAGTTAAATACTAATAAACACATAGTGTTATATCATTAAACATTATTATTAATGACCTCTATCAATCCATTCAGTAAGGTTCTCCTTTAATTTTGTTGCAAGGAAATAATTGGAACCTAATTGGAAAAGGCTTGGTTACCTGACTATTGGAATCACTGACCAAGGTGCTTTGTCTAATTCATTAGTTAGAAAGGGTTGGGAAACTAAGAATTTTAATTTTATACACCTTTGCCTGTATAATTATATTTGACAAAAATGTTACTTTGACATTTTGATAGACCAAGCAAGAAGCTGTGAAAGAAGGTGTCACAGCCTTGGATATTTCTTACCCAAGCTTTGTTCTCAGGAACACTTCTTTAAGAGCTCTGCATTTTTAAAAATAGCTGTAAGAAGTGGGAAAATGTCCTTAAATAAAACTAATATTGAGAATTGTTCTTTTGTTGGCATCCTTGAGACATTTACAGCTTGGGGCAATATACCATGCTTCTATTGTACTACTACTAAGATGTTCCTTTTCTGTAGCGGGGAAGGGAGATTCTGACAGTAGAGGTAGAGAATAAGAATTAGCATTGATCTGCATTCACAAGCATTTCAATTTTAAAATACAGACAGGAATTGATGATCTGGAAAATGATTCCTGTAAAACTATCTATGCCCATGTACCTCCTGGAGGGGGTATTTGAATCATCCCAGTTAGAAGACTACTGATCCACATCAAGAAAGTGGACCACATGCCATTCAGGAAGCTGGGGATTGTTACAGGGTGACGTAAAGGAGAGTGTGATAGGCTTACAGAGCAATCCCTCCAGAATGGAGTTAGAGAATAAAGGACTTGAGGACAGAAGTCTCTAAAACAGAGATGGAACTGATAGATTATCTGATGTACTTGATAGCATAGAGCAAGATTTTACACCTTTGTTAGAGTTTGGGGGTTTCCTTCTTCACCATTACTTACTGATGACCTTGGCAAAGCTTAGTTAGCCTGCTGGAAAATAAATGTGGCAGTGTTGGTTGAAAAAAACCCATATATATAAGTGGACCCATACAGTTCAAATCTGTGTTAAGGGGCAACTATACAAAATCCTGGCCCTATTAATTTGAATTAAAAAAAAATTTATCCTCACCAAATGACATTTTTTTTTCATTGCGTTTTTTTAGAGAGAGGGGAAGGGAGAGAGAAAAATCAATGTGAGAGGGAAACATCAATTTGTTGTCTCCTGGACTATGGATCAAATCTGCAAGCTAGGTATGTGCCCTGACCAGGAATTGAACCCACAACCTCTTGGTTACTGGAAGACACTCCAACCGAGTCACACTGACCAGGGCCTGGAATCTGCATTTTAAACAAAGACTCATAGGAATTTAATGTACTTTGGGGTTTGAAACCCATTGTTTCAACTCCTTAAATGGAAGTGCTGATTAATTGTAACCAGAATTCAGATCCTTTTCCTACTCTCTGGAGCAGCCCTGGCAGGTTCTTCCTCCATTACTACATCAGGAATACTGTGGCATATTTGGGGCTCAGGGTTCTCCCAGGGCTAGACTTCTTGGAAGCCTTCCTCTCCTACCACAGTGATTTAACTCAGTCTTGGGACTATGGAGAAATAAATTTTTTATTTCACTCTCTTTCTTTCTCAAAAACACTTATCATCCTTTGAATTTTAACAGATATTAAATCAATACAGACATCTGGTTAGACCTTTAATCTTCAAATACTTGTTACCTGTGCTTTGGAATTTTCAATTAAACCAACATTTATTAAACACCCATTCAAGGCCATACCTAGGTTGGGTGCTACAGCCCACACTATTGAAATGCAGGCTCAAAAAGCTCTCATTATGGCAGCAATAGAAGCTCTTCATTTCAGTCCAATGGCCTTGGCACATGCGGTTCATTTTCAGAATGGACAGAAAAACATCAGTGTCCAGGCACTTGGGTTATATCATGGATGTTTCTTTTTTTAAAATATATTTTATTGATTATGCTATTATAGTTGTCCCACTTTTTTCTCCCCTTTATTCCTCTCCACCTTTCACATGCCCCCCCAGCACTCCCCTCCCTAGTTCATGCCCATGGGTCATACATATAAGTTCTTGGCTTCTCCATTTCCTATACTATTCTTAACCTCTCCCTATTTTGTACCTACCATTTATGCTTCTTATTTTCTGTACCTTTTCCTCTATTCTCCCCCCTCTCCCTCCCCACTGATGAACCCTCCCTGTGAGCTCCATTCCTGTGATTGTTTCTGTTCTAGTTGTTGGCTTACTTTTTTTTTTTTTTAGGTTCAGTTGTTGATAATTGTGTTTGTTATCATTTTACTGTTCCTATTTTTGATCTTCTTCTTATTCTTAGATATTAACATTTCATATAATAAGGGCTTAGAGATGATGAACTCCTTTAATTTGACCTCATCTGGGAAGCACTTTATCTGCCGTTCCATTCTAAATGATAGCTTTGCTGGGTAAAGTAATTTTTGATGTAGGTCCTTGCCTTTCATGACTTGGAATACTTCTTTCCAGCCCCTTCTTGCCTGCAAGGTTTCTTTTGAGAAATCAGCTGATAGCCTTATGGGAACTCCTTTGTAGGTAACTGTGTCCTTTCTCTTGCTGCTTTTAAGATTCTCTTATCTTTAATCTTGGGTAATGTAATGATGGTGTGCCTTGGTATGTGCTTCCTTGGGTCCAACTTCTTTGGGACTCTCTGAGCTTCCTGGAAGTCTATTTCCTTTGCCAGATTGGGGAAGTTTTTCTTCATTATTTTTTCAAATAAATTTTCAGTTTCTTGCTCTTCCTCTTCTCCATCCGGCACCACTATGATTCGGATGTTGGAACATATAGAGTTGTCCCAGAGGTTCTTAAGCCTCTCATTTTTTTTAATTCTTGTTTCTTCATTCTATTCTGATTGAATGTTTATTTCTTCCTTCTGCTCCAAATTGATTTGAGTCCTGGTTTCCTTCCCTTCACTGTCGGTTCCCTGTATGTTTTTCTTTATTTCATTTTGTATAGCCTTCACTTTTTCCTCTATTTGGCGACCATACTCAACCATTTCTGTGAGCATCCTGATTGCCAGTGCTTTGAATTGTGCATCTGATAGGGTGGCTGTCTCTTCATTGCTTACTTGTATTTTTTCTGGAGCTTTGATCTATTGTTTCATTTGGGCCATTGTTTTGGTCTTGTTACACCTGTTACATAGTAAGGGGCAGAGTCTTAAGTATTTGCTAGGGCACAGCAACCCATGTCACTGTGTTGTGGTGCTGTATGTGGGGGAGGGGCCCGAGAGGGAACAATGTCATTTGCTCAGCTCTCTGCCTGCTTTCAGTCACTTCCCCCACTACCCACAGCAATTTGGGCCCTTCTGGTGCTGATTCCTGGGTAGGTGGGTTTGTGTACATTCTAGGACCTTGTGGGTTTCTCCAACAAACTCTCCTGTGAGACTTAGAGTCTCTCCTACCACCACAACTCCCCCAGATTTTTACAGCCAGAAGTTCTGAGGCTTTATTTCCCTCTGCCGTAACCCTGGGTTGCACAGTCTCTCTTGCTCCCCAGTTGTTTCTCCCGGTTTATGTGCACACAAATGTGGGACTGTCTGGTCTGCTACTGCCACCATGCCCACCTGGTCCTCCAGGCCCCGCCTTGCTGCACATCCTCTTCACCTTGGCTGCCTGTCTCCACCCCTCCTACCAGTCTAAATGAATGCATCTTCTTTATGGTTGTTGGACTTCCTTACAGTTCAATTTTTTGGCAGTTCTGGTTATTTTTTGTTTTTAAATTTGTTGTCATCCTTCTTTTGGTTATATGAGAAGATACAGTATATCTACCTATGCCTCCATCTTGGCCAGAAGTCGTGACTATATATCATGGATGTTTCAATTTCAGGGACTTCTGAGAACCCAAAATAAAGCTGATATGGATCAAACCCTTTGAGAGCACTCAGGTGAAGAGACCAACCCAAATCCTTTCCAACTAAGGGTGCTGCCACCTGAGGGGCAGATGACTGGCTATAGGCCTGCAAATTTGGTTGCCTCCACAATGAGTAAGGACATTGGCTAGACATCTAAATCACAGGAGAAAAGAAATCTTTCTCTATTGCTAGCAACTTGGTCCATCAGAAAGAAAATGAAAAACTTAATTCACACCTTTTAGAAAGTCTTTTGGTATTTACACTTGTTACTTAAAAGCAATTTTTATGAGCAAGTCTCAGGAAGTCTCAGCAAAAATTATGCTTCAAAACATTCTTTTTGAAGAACTCTGGCTAATAACATACATTTTGGAAAACAGCCTTTTTTTGTTGCTATTAATACTTGCAACAAACTTAGGCTATTAAAAATTTTTTTTTTTCTTAGAAAACTGTAATTCAGAGTCAAGCCTGACAGCCAGAAGAAATGGACTTGAGGAGTAATGTCAGTTTTTCAAAGTTGACCCTGATGCCAAGAGTGATGGGTTACTTTTATTTTTTAATAAGCAAGAACATAAAGAAATTGTAATGTTTCTTTTTAATTTATTAAGATTTTATTTATTTTTAGAGAGGGGAAGGGAGAAAGAGGAGAGAAACATTATTATGTAATAGAAACACTGATTGGTTGCCTCTCGCACACCCCCAAACTGGGGACCTGGCCCGTAACTGCGGACCTGGCCCGTAACTGCGGACTGTGCCCTGACTGGGAATTGAACTGGCGACTTTTTGGTGTGCAGGCTGGCACTCAATCCACAGAGCCATACCAGCCAGGGCTGGGATAGATTTTATTTAACTAAGGGAAAGAAAGAGGAAGAAAGGGGGTGGTGTAAGGAAAAAGTTATTGATTTATTTGAAAAGAGGAATACAAAGAGCTTTAGTTGGTTTTAGTGTATTCATTCGGCGTCTACTTCCTAACTGCACAGCCTCTGTCACGAAGCATTTGTGCCAAATTCCACATACAGATCCTGATTTGCATAACTCTCTTAATGTCAAAAAAGAAATCAGGACTAACTCTTGTGGGGGAGGATGAGAAGAAAGACTGGAGAATATTCTAGCTGATGAAAAGTGCTTTAATCATCCTTTTCCAAATTCCAAAGACTGCCTTTCTAAAAGCACTCTCTGACATGGTTATTTTAACACCCTCTTTCAGCATATCTTAATTTCCACAGTACTTCTGAAACTTAATTAGAGTAGAAAGTGAATTTATTGTTCTTTCCCCTAGTTTCAAAATGAGTAGCTGAAACTATGTATTATTATTATTGTGTTTTAATATGGAGCAAAATCAGAAGTATAGAGATCCACAGGAGAGCCAGAGAGAGGATATGGGTGGAGAGGTGCTGCTGAATAAGGCAGCAAGTTACCGTTTTTGGAAACCAGGTTTATATATTTAAGAATAACCAGGATAGAAAGAATTAAACAAGCAAAAAAGACGGGTAAGAAAAAATGACAAACAATTATGCATATACACACACATCCCCCCCAAAATTCTGTCTTACAAAATCCAAGAATTCTAGTCCAAAATTCATGTAAATGTGTTGCTGTGGAATTTATTTTTACTTTTCTCCATAAATACATTGTTGATACAAAGAATATTACTCTTAGTTTATAGACTATAGTTAAGAGTCATTTCAGGAGTTATCTTTTCCTTCAAAAAAATACAATCTGAAGAGGCTATAAACCTTTCTTACTGCCTTTGTGCAGGTCTCAGATTTCACCCTACCCACTTCCAAAAGGAAAACCGTAAGAGAATGCAGACAGCTGTAACCTAAAGAGTGAAGGATTTAGTGAGCTGTCAATTTCTTACAGAATTCTTCTTTTCTGGCACTGCTGTTCTCTATGTATTATTAATCTATTTATATTTAACTCCAGCCATTAGTCCTCCTCTTCCAGCCACTGAACCGTTTGCAAAGGAGAGGCGAGGGAACAAGGGTTGCTATTATTAGGCATCCTTGTGTGTGATGTGAGGGTGGAGACAATTAAATCACACCATTTTGCTGCTTTGAAAATGGCAGAGTATTTGGGATGGACAACTCAGGGCTGGTTAACATAACCTTTCCCTTCAAGAAGGTAAAACAACAGAGATACATTTTTATAGCATTTAATTAAGCCTTCAGCAAGGAGTGCAGGAAAATTACAGACCCATTAAAAACCCTCCGTTCTAGGCGAGAGTAAATTTTCTCTGCAGCACTCCGTCAGTGCTCAGTTACTGCATCATTTTGACAACATCTCTTATTTCCACAAAGCTTTTACATAAGCTATAAACAGGGACAGAAAGGTGAGGAACAGACAATGGGGACAAAGTTTGGACCTCCCACACTGGCACTTTCTTTCAGTTTTCCACTGAAGGGTGAGGGTGCAGGGTGGCATTTTAAGGTGATCAGTAAAAGGCTGAGACATTAATAACTGACACAGCAAGAAGAATGCTGTGAGAAACTGCCACTTCTTGCTCGCTCTTCCAAAGAATGAGTGTAATTCAGTCATAATGAAGGCTCTTTAATGTTCCTCCCCCAAACCTCTTTCGATCAGGAAAGCCTGGAATCTGTAGGCAAGAAAGATAATCACAGTAAATCTCAAGTAGGCAGAGTTCAAATGCTAACAGCCTTTCATTTTTTTTCCTTTAAAATGTCAGTCAGTTGTTCCTGAAAGAACCACCATTCTGTGGTTTTACTCAGAAAACCACAGTAGATTAAATAATAAAAATAAATTCTACCAAAATGGAAAACATTTGTTAACAAATTGGTGTTATCTAAATCAGAGATGAAGGTGAAGGTGAATCCCATAATATTCACCTATTGGACTTGGTATGAGTTATTTGCTTGTGATAGACTTTCAATACCTACCTTTGGAGTCCCAAGCAAATGCTTTTCTTCTATTATTTTATAATGTAAGCCTATCCCTGGATTTTTTTTCTTTTGGACCCTTACTTTCCCTTGATCTGACTTTCTTTTGTATCTAACAGAAGGATATCAGAAGCTTGTGCCTACAAAGGGACTTCCCCCACTTTTTTAACCACTTCTAAAAATAAATTTGGCAATCATCTCTCTACAAACTTAAGAACCCATTTTATGAAGAAAAGATAAATACTGACCTGATTACTGTCTCTTGAGAAGTATCTCTTCTCTATGACCTGCGAGAAACAAAGATTTGAAGAGTTTAGCACACATACCTGGAAAAGGTGGCTAACTGTAATGGTCACTCATGGGGCTAAAAGGCACATATCCAAATTAAGAGTCTTTCCAACAGCTGTAGACATCTGGTACGGTGAGTTGAATCTGGTGCTAATGAGACCAGGATTGTGAGAGTATTTCCATTAGAGACTATCTCATTCCAGAAATCAGAGAATGACATATAATCCCATGCAACTCTCAGAATGTAGCAGAAAATTTAGCCCTAAGTTTCCTAGCAGTCAGCCCAAAAGTACCAAACAGAATCCATAAGATAAAAGCAAAGCACTTGCCTTAATAGTACAGCTATTCCTTAAAGAGCAGTCTGTGTAATGCAATGAACCACCACATCCCTCTAGTCAACACAGTAATAAATTCTGTAGGGCCTCAATGGAGACAGATGACAGAACATCAAAAGTAGTCAATTAGCCTCTTTTTATGGACTTAATTTTGGTTCAGTAGTTTTAGAACTGTCTGTATTTGGTTAGTAGGAAAAACACAGTAAAGCAGAGGACGTATCTGCACAAATCCATCCCCACTATCATACAGAAGCCCTAAAATGATATGCCCTAATATAGTGAGTTTAAGAAGCACCGCATTCTCAGATGATGAAAAATATTTTAAAAAAATAATGACTTCTGTTCTAACATTTGAGAAACTGCAATGATTGTAGAGGTACTATTTTCTTTATACAGGATTGTTGTGATTAAGAAAAGTTAATCAGGTAAGAATACACAGAGATTAGCTGGAGATTATCTCTAAGACACCGGCATCTCAAATTATGAAAATACAAATTCCTCTGAATGAGCACTGAGCATCTTCTTCCAGGCCTGCATCGGCTTACTCTCAATTGCCCGACAGTCAAAATATCCAGATTTTTCTATCTTTAAGAATATGTCTGGGTTACTGTTGGCCACAAGAGATCCAGGGTAAGGTTGCACTCACTGGTTCCAGAGGTAGAAGAGCTGGTTCATGATTAATATACATGTATATCTCAAAATACTTGGTCTTACAGAAAGCAAGAAGGGACTGATTATCTTTCCTCCTTCCAGGGAAGGACAGGAAAACCCTATCATTCCAGAGTGGGGATGAATTAATGCTAGCCAAGGGAGTCTGGGGAGAGGCAGATTCCCTCTTGGAAAAGAAATCTTTACATTAAATTCTTGCAGATACGATGTATAGAAAATTGGGTGATATTTAGCTGCTACATCCCTTGGCTTCAGACAGCCATCTCGGTCTGGAGGTCTGGCCAACCTCCCCATGTACATACCTCTTGCTGTGTTTAGGCAATGGAGAGAGAAGTTACCTTTTTTGCTTTTGCACATAATTCCCTACCTTCAGCTTGTAATGTCTCCATACTGAATCCTGCTTTCTTCTTAAAGCCAATCAGGTTCCCTCTGATTTTTTAAAAAAATAGCCTTGACTGACAATTTGGGTCACACTAGTCTATAACCCATTGTTTCTCTAGGATATCTTACTACATTTAACATTTCAATTTCAAAATTATTAAGTTATTTAAAAATTTAAACAGTACATTGTGGGATCTTTCCATGTCAGACACAGATCTAGAAGATGTTACTTTCAGGTGATAGCATTTTGTATCAGCTGGGATCAGGGACCTAAACCAAATGAAAGCTCTTACATTTTAAGTGTGAAAACAATGTAGACAGAAAACGTGGTTCCTTGCAGTGCATCCCATTTACACAATGCTAATATTTGTACAGCACACTGGGGTAAATGGACGAGGCTGCCAATCATGCAGCCCTAGGGGCTCTGGCTGCTCCGAGAACTGAGGGGAAATCAATATCTCAGCACACCTGTACCCTATTTGTGACACACCAATTGGGAAGTTCTGTAATGAAGCAAAAATTTCCCAGGGATCTCATATTGAATAGGGAGGGGTGTGGGGCTGATCTTCTCCTGACATATTAGATAACGGGCCAAATATTAGAACCCTAAATTGGTAAAAGGAAAATGATTTAAAAGGAAGGCCTATGAGGAGAGAAATGTTTCTTGGGGGTTTACACTTAAAAGGAAATATAATACAGCAATTACTCTTTTTCAATAACGCATACAAACATGCATCCTATTTTACTTTCCTACACAACGTCAGCATTGGACAAGCCACTTAAACTTGGTCGGCTCTATGTGCAATGCAAGGAGAGTGCTCTAATTTGCTAGCATGCTGAACCATTCTACATTTCATTCTACAATAAGATGACGCTAGCAAGAGTCAATACTTGAAATGCAAAGTTTCTGATAGGGAACAACAGGGAACTGAGAAGATGAAATAACCTTAAAAATAATAGTAACAGCTATTAACAGCTGGGAGAGCAAAAAGAACTCAGGGCTTTAACTAAGTAGAATCTCCTCAGTTCATTGTCTTTTGTAGGGGTTAGGGGTGAATCAGTACAGAAAGAGCTAGAAAATAGGGAAATGTAAACTGTTTTACGGAGGGGAATTAGGTATCTTTAAAACACTCCCATTTAAATCCAGTAGCTTTCATCCTTTGCTGAGAGAACACTGGTGACAGAATAAATACGTCAGCAGGCCTTGAGCAATTATACCAACAGATAAGAGAGACCAAAACAAGTATTATTCAGTCTGTGACGTTCAGGATGAAGGCATAAAAGGACAAAGCATTCTACAAAAAATTTAAAGTCTCATAATATATAAATTAAGTCTAAAAATAACTTAATTGAGGCCATTACCTTATCAAAAAACCTACTGAGCTTGACAGCATTGGAAGAACCGGCAGCAAGGTACCTTGGATTTGTGCAATCCTAGAAGGTAAAACAGACCTGCAATTAAAAGTCAGGGAACATAAGCTCCTTGTTAGTTATCACTGCTCCTGTTGCACATTTCTACAGTAAAATATCAGTCCTAATGCTCTCATAAAATATTCATGTAATTTTCAAATTATGATGCACAAAGCACAGAGGGAAGTGCTAAAGGAGGGTAACACCCCTTTTTGTTATTTAAGCAATTTTAGAGGACACTGAACCAATGAATTCATCATCCAATAATTCATGAGGGAAGGCAGGATTGCTAATATCTTACTAATAAAACCAAGGTACTAATCAGGTGACCCACCTACATTTGCCCTAAAAAAGCGGAAAAAAGCCATTAAAAAGTCAACCCTTCACTTTTTAGCACTAGTTCCTCACCAGTGCTCAACTAAATTCTATGCAGTTCATACAAATAGTAGGAAGCATGAAAATAAGGAGTTAAAAAGAGCAAAAAACAAACAGAATTATTGCTGGGATTTCTCACTCATTAAATGTAAGATGATATATCTCTTGATAGGTCATAAAGATAATAATAAACAATAGATATGTTTTTATAATAAACAATGAATTATTATTAAATATCCTTGTTATTATTAAATGATAGTTAAATAAACAATAATGAACAATAGATATATTATTATTAAATAGGATTTTTAAAAATCAGAAAAAAATGGGGCCCACGAGAGAAAAAACAATCTGGAACATTAAATCATTATAATGACTAGTAAACACTTTAAAAGACTTACCGTCCTTTTACTGAAATTCCAGTGTCGTGGTATCTTTGCTTATCATTACTGATTTGCCACCTCAAGAGATAA